>WJXA01000251.1:0-193943 GCA_014282245.1 Rhododendron simsii | reverse complement strand
AACTTTCTTGGTTTTTATTTTTCCCTCTCAGATCAACGTATGGAAGGGGGTTTTCAGATGGGTTTTCATCACGATCTTTGTGTGTAACGGACCTTCATTGAGCTGATGAGGAGAAACGGAGACGAGGAAAGGGGCAGAGGAAAGATGGTGTGGAAAATGGGGAGATAGGAAGAGAGAGAGAGGGGCGGGAGATAGAGAGAGAGAGTGGTGGGTTGTGTGGGGTCCTGTGGGGATATGGATGGAGCGGGAGATGGGGTTTAGCATGCATTTATCGGGAAGTTGATCTGGGTGGCGTTGCGTGTGAGGACCGTGGTGTCAGTGTATTTTTTTAGATTTTTGGTATTCATGGGGATCCGTATTTTCTGGGTGGTGTTTGAATTTTTAGGAGATTCTTTAACGAGAGACCTGTGGAGCAGAATTGAATAGAAGGAGAAAATAAAGTGATAGAAGAGTTGTGAAATCCGGAGTAACGGATTATTTTTTAAATTAAAATTGATGTATCTATTTTTGTAAAATAGAAAATAAATATTTACAAAAATAACAATCGTAACGAAACGAGCCTTAATTAGAATGAATGGGTAAAAAAAAATGGGATAAACATTTCTTTTTGTGAAAAATAATTTATTTCAAAACAATGCATACTTTATATTAATACTATTTTGGTTTAGTTTAAGTTAATCAAAAATTCATACATGAAAAAGAAATTAGGATTCGTAGTTTTGTACAAGAATTTAATATTACAAAATCAATCACCTTATATTCCTTCAATCTTTTCTAATAGCTCTAATTTTTTTTTGACAGCTCATACAGTCCTTGACTAATTTCTTTTCATGTATGATTCTTAATATACTTAAACTAACCAAAAAATTCACAAAGAATTCATAGAAAATCGATGAAAATTAATAAATGTGAAAAAAATTAAATAAGAATAAAAAAAATTAAGTCAATTGACATTTAGCCAAAAAGTCCCTACCAACGGTCAGAGATTAGAAATCAGAAATGTAAGGAGAAAAAAGAAGAAGTAATGAGTCCACTAGCAGGCAAATTCAATTATGCAATTAATGAAAGTCCACTACGAGATTTTCCTTTGTGATCATAATTTTAAATTCCATAAATAAAGTCCACTACTTCACTTTGCACCTTTGCACGGCAAGCAATTGGTCCCAATACATAATAACTTTTTGTATTCTGATTAGAATTCATTTCATTTTTTTTCCCTTTCTTATTAGAATATAACATTGTTTTGTCTGAGCAATTAAACAGACTCAAATGGAATAACGAGAAGTTTGAGACAGTTATCTTATGCATCCTACTCATCAATAAAACTAATTTAGGAGAGATTTTATCTCATACTGTATGAGTATATAGACCATGTGCGGGCTACGGACAGGTTGGCGGGCAGACCCGAGCTAGAATTTCTATGCCCAAGCCTAGCACATGCAGAGTTTGAGCTAGGCTAGGCCAAGTGTGGACTTTGGGCCGAATGATGGCCCCCTTGGGGGGGGGACGGCAGCGGGGTGGTTGGCCCTTTTTTTGGAATTCGAGCTCCAATAGCCTTGCCTTCAACCTTGGCATTGTAGATTGAGAGCTATGGTGCGAGTTACTGCTGTACATTCATGAACCATTGATTAACATTTTTACTCAGTCATCATTTTTACTTAGATTGAGCTATGGTTGGAATGACATATGATGCTCCCAAGTTGTTTTGATAAAAATACAAAGGAGAAAGTTCTTTCTACTGTTCAATTAGGCATCGTGAAATGCTTGCACGAGAGTTTAGAATTACAATTGAATAAATTATGAGTAGTTAAATTCTTACAGGGTTCCTGAGAAGTCGTTTCACTTTTTAAGAAAAGGAAGTTTAAAAAAAAGAAGGTAATTTTAAGATAAAAAATCATGTGTTTATGTAAATAATTTTCCTACCAGTATGGATCTTGTTTGATAGATCTTATTGAGATCTTTTAAACGGTGAAAAAAACTTAAAAAATTATTTTCCATTTTCTTTACATTTGAATTTAAAATTACATTTTTTTGAAAAAAAAGGTTTTGGGAGAAGCCTGAAACTTGAAAGTTGAAACCTTACGCTTCAATAAGAAAAAATGCGCAACCAAAATACGGGGTAAAAACTATTCAGCAAAACTTTCCCAAAACCCAAAGGAGCAAAGTGTTATTAACCCCTCCCATGCACGTGATTATCACGTGCACTCAATCCCTAACTGGTTCTCTGCATAAACCCTCCAGACAATCGCCGAACGCACACAACCACGGAGTAGCTGAAGCAAAGAGGGAAAACGATGGGAGTACAAAAGGAAATCCTCGCAGCCGGAACCGGCCCCAAACCGGCCGCCGGTCAGGACGTCACCGTCCACTGCACCGGTTTCGGTTAGACCCATCTCTCTCTCTCTCTCTCTCTCTATATATATATATATATTGATATATCATATCTGTATAAGCATCCATGGAGTTGAATTTGTATATGGCCAAAACTGCAGCTGATTTTCCAAATGGGTATGTGTATATGCGTATGGGTTTTGTATGTATATTCGGTTCCACTTACATTTGGGAGTTTTAGGAGAGGACTGTGCTAGTCTCTCGATCAGAGATAGGAGAAATACGACGTAACAAAATTCTTGTCAACGTATTTGAAAAGATTGACGGGTATATCGATTTTTTGGTGATAGTTTTATGGATTAGCACTAATTAACTCTGTTTGGTGTAGTGTGTGATTGTGATTTGACTTCTGTGTCCTATTGACTGCAGGCAAAGATGGGGATCTTTCTCAGAAGTTCTGGAGGTACATGTTATGAACTTCAGCTTCTCTGTATCAATATTTAGGGTTCTCTCCACCACCCCCCCACCCGCCCCCTCCTTTCTCTGAGCTAGTTCTTTAAGGGTGAGTTTTTATAGGGACCGCTTTTGTCTTAATTTGGGTTATTCTCGTTCTCTTTCTTTCATTTGTTTTCGATATTAGCACGAAGGACCCTGGGCAGAAGCCATTCACCTTTAAAATTGGCCAAGGAACCGTCATTAAAGGTAAAGTTTATCATTTTATCCGTAATGCGGCGTGAATTTGCATAGATGCTCTATATTCAACTAGAGTTTTGATGTACAAGTATCTTCACTTGTGTGTTGTTTTAATTAATTACCTTTAAAACTCTAGCTTGTACGATATGGCTTCCACTTATCCCGACGATACGAGACCGTGTGACCTTAGTCGCATAATGTGCATGAGTGAGTGTGAGCAGGAGCAAGAAAGCGTGTTTCGATAACATTCCAGACTATTAAATTTCGCATGTGCGAGGATTGAGAGTCAGAGTGTAGAACAAGGATTAAGAGCAAAAGCGAAGGATGCTAGTGGAGGATTATCTGGCAAAGCATAGTAGCATATCACTCAGTCCTTCTCCATGATTGGATATATAACTCATACTCTGATTCTTGTAAACTCAATTATTTTCTTCGTTTTGTGTGTTTTGTTCGTCTTTTCTGAATTTCTATTAGATTTGAGTGATTTTTTGAATTAATCATCCGTCTCGACGAGAAGAGTCTAAAAAGTACAAATTATGACCGGAAGAAGAAAAAAAGTTCACTAAAGACGTAAAAAATATCAAACAACTGTATTATTGTCTACAATGCTATCTTATTTGAAATTTTCAACATTGGTCATATTTTTATACTTTTCCGATTAGTCTCGTCGGGACGACTGATTAACACCCAAAAATTATTACAAAAAGTTTAAAAAAAGTTGCGAAAAGTAAAAAATACCGAAATAAGTTTCAAACTTATAAGTTTACAAGAACGCAGGTTGACATTTGACTTGGACTCTTGGACTACATTCTTAATACAGGAATCGACATGGCTTCCTGATTTGTTGATTGCATTGACAAATTGGGTTATCATTAATGTGGTAACATTAATCAACTTCCTGTAAGTTTTGTTGGGTTTGTTGAATTATTCCCTTTTGGGATAAATGCCCCACCATCAAATAGTGTCCGTAATATTTGTGGAAAAAGAACCTCAAATACGATTTTCATAACCAAAGTTACTGTCACCAAATAAACTGCTAATACTTTGCATTTTGCAACTTGCCTGGAAATATGGTAACCAAAGAGATTTGAAAGTTTTCCCTCTATCGGTAACTACTTGGTCTTTGTAATTATGAAGAATTGCTCCAGAAGAACTTATCTGTACTAGACTACTAGTCTAGTCTTATCAAACCACATTTTGAAGCATGTGCTGCATCATGCTCCCGTTCCTTTTCCTTTTACAATAATGATCTGTGACCCTGTTAATATAGATCGGAACTCTATTGAGGTCTGAAATATATACAAGTAACATTAATTTGGGTGGAAATTACCTTAATTTATTGTGCACAGCTTGATTGTTTTCTTCTGTGTCATTGCGTAGCTTTGCAGAATATTAATATAGGCAGTTTTGCTAGCATTATTGGTACTTATTCGTTGAGGCAATTAATTGTTGTTTCATTTTACATTGAGTGTAAATTGTCTATGGTTCTGAATTCCATTAGTGAATTTGTACATACTTTCTCAGGCTGGGATGAAGGCGTGATGGGAATGCAGGTGGGAGAAGTTGCTCGGTTAACGGTAATACTCTGACCTTTCGGCTTTATGGTTGTGCTTCTCTTCGTAGTTTACATTTGTTTTTCTGTTTTGGGAATCACTCAAAAAAGGTGAACCAATAGTCCCGCAGTTCTAATTTGGAAGTTGAGGGAAATTAAGCTCTGTTGTATAGGATGGAAGATTTTAGATTTGTGATAAAGATTCTGGTTTCCAGTTTATTCGCTGAGTTTTGGTGAGCTGTAAACTCTCATCCTTTCAGGGGCTTATAAGCATGCTAGTGCAATATGGGAAACAATTTAGGTGGTCCTGAGTCTCCTGAATATATCTTACTGATGACTTCCATAATAAATGGAATGGGTAATTTGGTAGTTTCAGAAGATTCAAAGTTTTGGTTTGATGTGTATTCCATTAGTGGATGCATGAGCCTTGTGATTTTTCATTTAGGGAGCTTTGACCACACATTGTATTCAACCATCATACAACACATTCATCCTACCCAGCCATCTAGGGAATAGGAACAATCTTTTGCATTGAACACATTAGGAGCCTATAAATTGTTGTCCTTCAAGAGTTTGAGATATGAATGATTGAATAACTGAAATTTACAAGAGCTTTATGCTTTTATGATTGTGTGATGCAATCCCGTTCTTTGGTGTGATGCTAAAGAGGCCTTGGGTGTGATGCCTTTGGTAACCTAGGTGTGAGGCTTAGATCTATGTTCGTAAAACCGTTCTTCTCATCTCTTCTCTTTAACTATTCACGTCTACTGTTCAAAGGCCCAAAAAACAGCCCATTCCCTTTGTGTTTGAGCATCCATAACCCAATTCCAAATCTGTCCTATATCACTTACTTGATCTGATTTTTTTGGGTAGTGATTTTCGGGGTTATTTCTGACTCTTATCTGTTTTCATTAAGCATGGGAGCTAACAAGCATCCACTAAACTTTTGCGATGCTTTGGGAAAACCGTGAAGCCTTTGACTTTCGTTCCTAATGGTGCCAACGCATGTCTTCCACGTTCTTTAGTAATGTTTATTATGCAATGTTCATTGAATAATGTAACTTTTCTTTCCAACAAATTTTTTTCCAACTTTTCTAATTGCTTTGAATTGATCTCTTACTGCTGATCAAAAGAAAAAAAATTTCTTATTTGAATACCCCCCCTATCCCTCCCACGGTAGTTTGTGCATGGTAGGAAACTGTTGGTTTAAGTTCTTTCTCCTATTTGAGACTAACTTCATGAGTGGCATATATGAGAGCATTTTTCCTAAATTTGATTTGATGATCGTTGCAGTGCTCTCCGGACTATGCTTATGGTACCAGTGGATTCTCAGCATGGGGTATTAAGCCCAACTCAGTTCTGGTTTTTGAGATTGAAGTTCTGAGTTTGAAATAGATATGTATTTGGAGATGGCAATCATCTGAGCATTCATCTGCTCAATTTCAGTATTGTGGGTTGTATCGACTAGTACTTATGGATATTGTCAAACTTTTTGTGGGGCACTTATGGTTGCTGAATTTATCTGCGATGAAATAAATAATTCCCTAGCAATTTGTCTGGCTTTTGTTTTGTTATGTGTTTGATTTCGGCTTGGTTTCCTAGTGCTGTGAAAAAATTATCTGTAAAGTTGATCAGGTTTGGTCTAGTTTTTTTCCGAATGACTAGTTTGGTCATGGTCTAGTTTTATATAGGCTTCCCCCGTTCGTGGACAGTTTCGTTCAACCTGCAGGTCCTCATCGCATTTCATTTCAGTAATTTGTTTGTTTAGTTGTCCGTGTCTCGTGGGTTCTGACAATCCTATTACAATTTCATCCCATTTGGGTAGCTTTTAAAGGTGATCAACTATAAAACTAGGGTCATCCTATTGATACTATTAAATAAGCTACGAAAATGACACAAAACACATATTTCAATATACCTTTTACACTTTTCAATATACTTTCTTATGCTTCTATATACTTTATCAACCTAGACAACATGCAACAACCTAGTGAAGCTATTTTTACCATTTTCCATAAGATTAGGGTGTTTTGTTGCAATATGATTCCACAACAAATGTGTTGTGTTAATACCCAAACGGGAGAGAGTTGGACAATGAACAAAAACAAGCACCACAAAGATTGGTCACAAACTGAAAGTCGGAAATGCTTGTTGAAACACCACTGTTACAAGGGGAAAGTCCCATAGTTTCTTATGCCAACAAAAGTATAGAAAAGGGGAAACAAAGAGGCTTTTCCATACACAAAGGGAACACACCAAAACAATGAATGAACAATGGCAAGTACCACCAAAATTACTCCACTCAGGGAAGACAAAAAAACAAAAGGATTGGTGAAAAACTGAAAGTGTAAAACCTAGTTGTTGAAAACAACACTGCTATAGAAGGGGAGAAGTCCGAGATTTTCTCAAACCAACAGAAGAACATAACAGTCGAAACAGAAGAACAACGAATAGTGCAGCTAGCCGATAAGAGTAGGAACTGGGAATCAATCATTTTTCTCTTTCATTGTCTCCCTTCTCAGGAAATGGAATTTCTCCACCTTCTGGTAGCCTTCCTAGTCTGGTCTGCATTCGGCATCTGCGACCCCATCTCATTCGTCTCCAGACCCGTCATCTTAGTAAGTTTTCCAAGTTTTTTCCACCCGCTGGTCCAGGCCGATGCATGTTTTGGCTTCACCATCTTATCGAACTGTCTCTGCAATGTATCAAAATCGTTTTGGAGCTCTACGTACTTTGCCTTAACGCTCTCGAGCTCAAATTTAAGCGTGTTGATGTCCTTTTTAGCTGTAGCCCATCCTTCTTGAAATGATTGTGGAGTCCCCTCGAGTAACGTCTTCCTGTTTGATACCATGGGCTGGAAGTGGGAGTCACCGGCTTCTTTGAGGGAGTTTGTGGCTATTGCATTGCTTATTTTCACCTGTTCAGAGAAGAGAACTTGAACCACCACTCGTAATGGGAGGCGTTCATTTTGGGCAGCGTGCATACAGGCATCGATTGAGAGCTT
Source organism: Rhododendron simsii (assembly GCA_014282245.1). NCBI lineage: Eukaryota > Viridiplantae > Streptophyta > Magnoliopsida > Ericales > Ericaceae > Rhododendron > Rhododendron simsii. Next base: position 186,363 of record WJXA01000251.1, on the reverse strand, counting down.
CTGGCAATCCATGACACGACAGAGTCGCTTCCTTTCGTGCTCTGAGAGTGTTGGATGGGCCTGTCAATGGTAAGATTCCAAGCCGAATTATTCTGATTAAGGTAGACTGTAACGGATATCTATACAAGCAATTAGTAATATGGAAGTTTGCTATTTAAAAAGCCAAAACTCTCACACATTAGCATATCATCTTCTTCATTGTGGTGGGAAACATCTCTAGGCTTTTCATGTTATGTCAATCTTATCCTTTTTTGAACACTCAGTCTAAGAAATCAGGTGTGCATAAAAACACCAAGTTCAATGTCATGTACTGACTCATGTGATCCTCTCTCTTTTTTTTTTTGGGGTAAGTTGCCTCGTGTGATCTTGGCGAGCAGAAGATATGTGTTTGGTTCCACACATGCAGACATGCCGATACAAGACAGGTAATCTGCTATTTGTAGCAGATTATCTGTCTTGTATCAGCATCTCATTCTAAGTTTTTGAAAGGTACAACAAAAATCATTGGTAAACACAAATGCAGGCCATAATTGAGAAGCAGAAGCTAAAACTTCGTTTAAAAACTCAAAAACTTGGATTTTGTTTACCTTAAGATAGGAATCAATAGCTCGATACAGTCCATCATCGCATGTTCTAGCTGATTCCGGCAATGCCTCTGCTAAGACCTGGAATTTTGTCAGCGAAAGGTTCCTATCTCTTGACACTTCCGTAAGATAACTATCCACAAGCCTAGCCACTCTCATCTTGGCATTAGGAACATTCCCCCTTTGACTTCCTTCATACATATGTTTATCAGAAAAGGACTGATGGATAGGACTCGAACCGTCGGTCTGTTCCTGAACAAGAAAATGCTCCAAAAGCCTCTGAACTAAATCCACATCATACAAAGTATCGGTCTTACTATACGAAGGAATAAGAAGATCGGGCAATGTTGCCTGTTCAAACTGCATTCCAACTCGTTTTTCCAATTCAGTAACCAAAGCCGGAGCCACCTTCAACATATTGGCCATTCTAAGTAGCCGCAGAAGGAAACTGCACGATACAGAATCCTTCTGCGGTGGAATTATACTTATCAGGCTCTCTATAATAAGTCGTTGATCTTTTGACTGAACCGTTGGTATGTCATCTTTATTCCCTGCCAAAATCATATGTAGCCCCCCTCTCCAACAACTCCCACCACTCCCATTGCTGCTGCCAGTACTGTTACTCGCTTCATCGCCATTTCCGCTCCCTTCTTTGATCAAACCCGGGAGCCATTTTCCAGCATAGTGCATTAGCGCAGCGCCAACCAATTCAAATCTCATTCCCTTTACTTTGATCGCAGTAATCACGCGAACAAAGTGGTCGATCCTTAGAATGGAAACATCCTCAAACCACCAGTCTACGGGGACTTGTTGGTTTCTACTTGGGCTTGAGTCCTTCATTTCGCTCCATTTTGGGCTCGACACTTTGGGTGGTTTTCCAGTGTAGGCCCATCGTATGCCTTTCGGATTGGCACAAGCTTTCCACGCAATGGACTCGCTGCATCTCCTCACGATTTGGAGGTTTTCGGACCAAGGCGAGAGTTTTTCGCAGTTTTTGAGCACTAGGATGGAGTCTCTCCATGAAGACAAGACCACGTAGCTGAGAAACGCTTCGGTTTTGAATATGAGATTGCCTTCTTCTAAATCCTCTGTCATCTCGAGGTATTCCGCGGCACACCTTAGGCCTGAGATGTTTGTTGCTGTGAGATCGACAGCGATTCCGTAGCAGAATTTTGCTGCTAGCTCAAAGGCTTCTGCTCCCCCTGGAATATCATCTAACACTACCTGGTCTAAATCTCCCTCGCGTGATTCGAAGATGAGCCTGTTCATCTTGCCGCTCCTAGAGAGCAGCGGATACTTGAGAGAGAGAGAGAGAGAGAGAGAGAGAGAGAGGGAGAGAGAGAGATATTCATGTTAGAACTTAGAAGACAACCTCCCTAAGAAAACCTTCAGTAAAAAAGCTTAGAGCTGGAAACTTCAAATGTCTGAGACAAGAGAATAAGTACCTTGTGCAAGTGGAAACTAGAATCTCCGATTTGAATCAAGAAGTCACTCGGGATATCAGTTGCAACGTGCCTATTTCACAATTGAGATTCACAAGATTATTCAGAAGCACATGTGATCTAAGTTTGTTCTCAGCGATTCGGAGCCGAAAACAGTATCCTATCCATCTTTAAGTTTGATGTGCATATTCATGTATGAAGTGCTTATTCTTTGATCAAGATAATGAAAAAAAAGGTAATTACTAGCTTCATCAAAAAAAAAAAAAGAAAAAAAAACCATCTTTCTGGGTAGACACACAATTATAAAACTAACAAGTTTAGTCAGAAATTCATCATGTGCTCCAAGTTGTTCCTAGTAATTATAAAGCTAAAACAGTGTAAATACCCTCATAAGATAGTACTATTTTCTGCATTATTCTTTATCGTTCCAATTTTATCGGATGTTCCCGAAGGGACCTATTTTCTGCATTATTAACATACCAAGATTGGCCTCTTTGCTCAAACCCATCAGTCTTGACACCTTGTTTGCTGGAACTAACCACTCCATTTTTGTACTCTCTTCCTGCACCGGACTCGCTCTCTGAATCCCACATGGTGAAAAAACTGAAAAACCAAAAAAACCCCCAGAAAATCAAGAGTACAGGAACTCTGTGTGCCTCTAGTACAGGCTTGATCAGAGGAAGAGGAGAGAGAAAAGAATGTGCAGAACAACAGAGCACGGAGCAAACAGAGATGGGAACTGGGGATGAGGCCTAAAAAGATGAAGAAAAATCCCACATGGGAATTGCTGGGAATTTTCTCTATTTGTCTGCTCTCATCTAACAGGCTGTGAGGTCATGGGCTTATCACCGGTATTTTTTTGGACCCTTTGCCACACATTTCTTTTCTTCGGCTTTGGGTGTCAAGATAACTTTCTCTATGCATAAGCAGCGTCAGACTCATCTGTTTTTTCTTTTAATTAAGGTAACGAAGAGTGTCCCGATGAACTGAACTAATCTATCCGGTCCCTTCCTCAGCCATTACCAATGTGTTTGCATGAGGTGACTTGGCCCAAGGATAAATCTCTGCCGAAAAAATTCGTGGTAAGCCCCGCCGAAACAAGTTGATTAACCACTTGGACAATCCTCTTTGGACTTGAGTGACAGCTATTCTTTAATCTCCTTTAGAAATTTTGTTTTTCTTTCTTGTTCTCCCTTTTTATACCATGACTGATGTCCTAGATATATTTTTACAGTCCCCAAATATTCCTCTTTTGATGAGATATAGTGAAAAGTTTCTAGTAATAGTTTTTGTATACATAGCACGTCCAGAAGATTTTATTATCCCAAACTCCTTCCCAACACGTCAATCTGGTATCAACTTTCTCCCTACAGGGGTAGAACATACAATTTCACCATGTCAACGGACGACATGCGGTTACACAATTGTTAGGTCAAGTGCCCCAATTAGAGAGGGTAACAAAATGGAGCGGAAATTTTTATTTAGATTGGTGAAGTACTTGAGCACGTGTAACAAAACTTTTTATTTAGTCGTTATTTTTCAAGGAAATAGAGACTTGAGCCACTAATAAGTAGAGAAACTTCAATATTTGATGTGGCTATCTGGTGAATTCCAAATAATCCCATGTTAAATATGAAGAGAAGTTTTATTAAATTCGATATACGAAACCTTACATTGAGCCCTCTATTTATATAGGAGAGGGAGCCTAATTATGGAATGAAATTATACTAATTAAACTATGGAAGAAAATCATTCTAATTACAATTAATCAAATCACAATCTCAAGATCACGATTTTATTTATTATATATCAATTTATTCATATATCTAATTACAATCAAATCCATAGGGCCTAAATTTTCTTGCTCTGATATATACTATGTAAAATAAGCTCTGATACTATGTAAAATATGAAGAGAGGTTTAGGAGTAGCCACGCCAAGTCAAGAGAGGTTTAGGAATAGCCACGCCAAGTCAAGAGAAATCAGGAGCAACCAAGCCAAGAGAAAATTAGGAACAGCCACGCCAAGTCAAACCAAGCAAGAGAAACCATGAGAGCCAAAGAACAGCCACGAGTGAGAGAAGCCATGACAAAAGAGATTTGAGATAAATCTGAATGAGCGAGCCAGTTACATGTTACTATGAGTGCCTGGCAGACAGCAACAAAGTTTATGCAGTCCGTTGAGAGCGAAAATTCACAAGGCCTAAATCTTATAGCTCTGATACCATGTTAAATATGAAGAGAAGTTTTATTGAATTCGATATATGAAACCTTACAATGAGCCCTCTATTTATATAGGAGAAGAAACCTAATTATGGAATGAAATCCTACTAATTAAACTATGGAAGAAAATCATTCTAATTAAAATCAAATCACACTCTCAAAATCGCGATTTTACCTATTTATTATATATCTATTTATTCTAACATCCTCCATGTATGGGAATCAAACAAAGCAATAACATTGGTGTAATGCCATATTTGGAAACAATCCCACCATATGTCTTCAGTCTTGATATAACCTGATACAATTGGGATGTTTTTCGTACTAAATTCTGTAAAAAAATTGATTCTTTTTTTGTCTTTTCAGGGTTGCATTTGATTCTCAATAGAGCTAGGCCCCTTCTCAATATGAGAAAGTTTGGTACCAATGGACCCAAAAACTTAATGACTGGTCTCTATGTACTGACTGAGGCATTCGAGTGATTGACAAGTGCTGGATTTTTTGTGGGTCCATCATTTGTAAATGGTGTTCACAAAGAGTGATAATTCAGTGGCCTAGCCAACTGGTGCCCCTGACTATTCTTTTCCACCACATATGGATGGCAAAGTTGGACATTATGTGGCAATGCTACTGGAACATTGAAAAAAAAAAAAATTTCTGTGATGGAAAAGAATATATAGTTGGGGCACCCATTGACATCAATGGGGCACTGATAAAATTTTCGTTCACAAAACAAAGTAGAGCCCCAACTTTGGGTACACGGTAAATGTACACCACACTGCATGTGACCCATTTTGAGATTCCACACGAATTATAGGAGGGGTTAATTAACTTCAATTTGTTAAGAATATCATTTTACCGATCCTTGCAAAAAACTAGCTGTTTTTAATATCAGCAAAGAAGCTGGATCCTTGTTCAAAAATCAAACTGGGGAACAATACTTACTTTGTTCATCTGTTCATCTCAATAATTAATAATGTAAATTTTAAAAAGACTCGATCTTCTTAATTTCCATGAAGAGTCTTTTATCAAAATCTAACCATTAAAAATGTTTTTGCATGGCTCAAATTGCACAGTCTGCTCTCTGTAAATCAAACATAGACTTTAAAAAGAAAAGCCATACAAAATAAAATTGTTCACCCATTTGATTTGATCAGCGAAAATTAACTATCTTCCTCTATACTTGGTTGTGGAGACAACTCTAAGCAGTGAACTCCAAGTAAAATAATCTACCTCCTTCGCCCTACAAATTAAGTTAATCCATTAATTTTCAAATTAAAAATAAATTATTTTCGCGCTTAATTTGTTAAATTTCTTTGCACCATATTAGTTATCGCCCTACAAAGTTAGTCCATTAATTTTTAAATTAAAAATAAAGTATTTTCGCGCTTAATTTGTTAAATTTCTTTGCACCATAGTATTAGTTATCTTATCAATTCTTTCTTTAAATTAGTGTGAAGAAATTTTACTAATATATTATGCACAAAGTATTTTATTTTTATCCAAAAATTGCACCTTTTGAAAGGCTGTTCGTATCACTAGGTATCACGGCCTGGAAGGCTGGAATTAGCTGTATGATTTGGATTTGATCTTTTTGAAAGGCTGTTCAAATCTTTTCCACTGAGTCCTCCATTGGTAATGCTCCTTTGTAGAACTCTTCTCTCTCTGTACATATGAGATTTTATTTTTTATTTTTATATCTGCTCTTGCATAGGATAGAGTTTGTATAGGTGATTTTTTGAGGCTTGATCCGATTGGTCATGAGTTTTTTTTTTTCCGGCAAATAAAGAATATATCTATTAATCATTGAAGGAGATTACAACGATTAAAATTTAAAAGAACCAAAGGCACAACGGCATTACAATGTGAAAATCTAGCATTCCAACTATGCTGGCATCCTAATAATTAAGCCCCTCATAATCATACGCCAACGACCCACGGCTTTGAAGGTTAGTTGGCAAGGGACCAACCAAATACAAGGAAAATAGGAAACCCAAAACCTGAACATTAACTACCAAAAGGACCAAACCCCAAAACCTCAAGCCTACCACAAGAACTATAAATCCCAAATAATTCAAAACTGAGCCTATTATATCATCCCTTAAGCTGAAGCAGTCACCAGCAAACTTGAAATCCCATAAGCAGCCTCTATCATTAAGCAAGGCATAGAAAAAAAGAAAACTGACCAAAAAGAAAAAAAGCAATTTCCGTTTGACCAAAAAAAAAAAAAAAGCGCATAGAAAAAAAGGCCAGTAATGGATCCTAGCAGGAGCAGACATATCGACAGTTGACAGTAAGCTAGGGAATCGCCTCAGAAACCTCTTAAGCCTTGTAATCAGGATTTTGAATAAAGGCCATTTATGTAGCGGGATTTCGAACCTCCAATATTAGTATTTACTTGCTTATCGGCCGATACAGAGTAATATCGGCTGTATCACCCAATACGTTTCCCGATACCATGATTTAAAACATTGCTCATAACACTTGATTGTATAGTAATTAGTAATTACACACAGAGAGCAAACGACACACACATACATATGGACACAAAGCTTGACCATCAGAACCCACTCACACTAAACACTCATCCCAACAAACACACATATCCCTGCAGAAGACACACTCATTTGAGCCACCCAAACACACATGCACCCCTGCTGTAAAATGCACTACCAATAGCATATAGAATTGCATAGCAGCAGTAGAGCACATGCAGAACCAGGAGAAGAGTCTGAAAGTTACTTGATAAATTATTGTTCTTCTTGTTTAAAAGCTTAATACTTTTTTGAGGCTTGATTTTATTTCTCATAGAAAGCTACTGGATGATTCACCCGGGGGAACTCCGATATCCGATTGAGAGGGTTTAACTAAACCCATTTACCCATTCGAATTTCTTTCGAAAAAATATATTCAGTGCATTTCCACATTTTATGAACCCATGGTTGTTTGAGCTCATGAGATTGAGAAATAGAGATGTAAGAGAGCTCAGAGCCCACCACCCATAGATTGTGATAGTATTAGTTATCTGTTTTGGGAGAAAAATCCTGTAGCTGTCTATTGTTGACACATCTAGGTCCTAGTCTTTTGGGGAACTTGATTGAAAGAGAAAGATTGGGTATGGAGCATATAAAATACTAATGTTCGCACTCCGACTTTTTAAAACTATACTCTAGAAATCGTCGCTTAAAATTACACTTAATACAAACATTAAAACACAAATTTAGAATTGTTCCTATTAATTTCTGTAACAATTTCAATGATTAATAAAAAAAATTGCCTTTCAAAAATAAAAAAGAGACAAATTTTAGAATGCATTTATAAAAAAAATAGAGTGCAGAAATTATTTTCCTAGCTAATATTGCAATAACACAATGCTCCTACCCTGACAGTGATAGAGATAAGGAACGTGGGACCCCGATGATTGCTTTAAGTGGCTGAGAGTATGGTTGCCATTCCTCAATCATGCATGTTGAGTGTTGGAAGAGGAAGGGGGAAAAAAAAAAAAAAACCTTGAAAGAGATGGTGGGAAAAAACAGTTCAGTTTCTCCACTAAGTAGGAGTATTATTTTGTATTTTTTGAGGGGTTTTTTTTTTTTAAAGGTCCTCCATATATACATGATGGGTATACAACCTAACCGAATTGGAGCAGACAGAATCTTCAAGTTCATGTTTGACCTCTGAAAATCTTTTTGGGAGTAATTATCTTTGATCTAAGGCTCCGTTTGTTTGGACGTAAAATATTTTTCGATAAAATGTTTTACCAATTTTTCGATATTTGGTTGTGTAAAAAATGAGGAAAATAAATTATGGGTAAAATATTTTCCATCAATTGAATGAAAATGACTTACCTTTAAATTTTTCGTAAGTTATTAAAACATTTTACATCGAAACAAACGGAGCCTAAATTTCAGACATGGTTTTTGTGAAAAAAAGAAAAAAAGAAAAGAAGAAGATCTCTTTTCTTGCTTTTACGTACGTTCACCATTTCTTGTGCAGTTAAAGTTGATCAGAAGCATTCTCAACCACTACGCCACAACGGAACAATCCAAGTTAAAACTTTCTCTTTCCGTAGTACTACCTCTCTTATATTGTTGTAACGAGCTAGCTTCATGATAAGATCAATGGGTATGTGATCATGCCTAGCTCCCAAAGATTCTTGAGCTACTTGCAATTGCTATTCTGCCATCTCAAAGAGCTATAGGCACTTGAGTACTTTTAAAATAGTACTAATGCATAAGCCGTTACAAACGTTTAGATGGTAGGCCGAGCGATCGCAAGTCACAGACGTCCCTAAATATTTTTATGGTCCAAATTCATCAATAGGATATTACCGCTAGCTAGGTAAGATATTGTATCAATTAATATGAGCCGTTGATTATCGAGATGAATAACCAAGATTCAATAACAGAAACTTCTTTATGGGCGATTGGACGGTAGAGAAGTCGGATCCTTTTTATGTATTGATTGCGTCTTTAATTGGTCTCCGCCAATGCGCATGGGTGGTGTGGGAGAAAGCCAAAATGCCAAAAAGCGGTGGTGGGAGCTGCGCCACGTTACCTTTGGAGCTCCCCCCACACGTTGTGTGTCTCCAATTTGGTTTCAAAGAAGTGGCCCTTCCCATCGTCTCAATTATTTGTTCCATATTTTATGATATATATACTATTGGGAACATAATTTGATTTTTGTGGGCCACCACTCACCAGCTTGTTTTCGGCCGTGAGGTTTTTTTTGTTGTGTATTGGCTTCATGTGTTATTACTTATTTATAACGCGATGGGTTTACATCTTTTCAACTCTATGTCCAGCTTTGCAGTTGTTGTGGTGTTGGGTCCCATTAAAAAATTGTTGGGTACCATTATCGTGCGATTCGTTGCTTGACTTGTAAAAATAGTTTTGGAGGATACGTGTTTCTACTTGAGAAGTCTATCTGTCGTTGTGGTTGGTTGTTCATGCCTTTTGTCCCATTCAGAAGTTTATCTTTGTGTATGATTTAAACAAATATTTTCTTTTTGAATCATATGATTTGAGCGATAATGAGGACATTGCTACGCGGAGTTCCAACTAAAAGATTTCAGTGTAATCTGTTCTCTTTTCTACTTTTCGAATGTATAGACCCGGTTTAATTTTCCATAAAAAAGCATACGTCCTAGATTTACAATTGTTTTATATAGACAAATCGAGTTACTTACTTTTGATTACTCAGATTTCCGGACTAGATCACGAGAACATCAACTATATATTCCCAAGATTCAATCACACCGCCTGCTAATTGTGCCCAACACTGCCTCCACAAATCCGCAAGTGTGGAATTCATATGCGGAAGCCCATCATTTTTGTTGTTAGTTTATCTCAATAACATTAATTGATAGTTAGTGTGGAACGTTGACCACATCTCCTCAAAATGAGAATAATTATTTCCAAAATTTAATATTTCCTCCGTCTCATAATGTTACACTTTTGGGATTACATGTTATTTTTATATTGCCTATATATATATCTTTCAATTAATAATGCTTTATGAAAATTTTAAAACTTGTTTAATAGAATTAATTAACATCTACTGAATAAGATCCATATTGGTTATAAAAAATATTACAGATTAACAGATATAGTTTTTTTTTTTTTTTATGTAGTCCTAAAATAGTGAAAGTGTTCAACTTTTTGCGACGTAGGGAGTAAAATGAAAACAACATACATAAATTTAAGTTTGGGTGTGTTCCATTAACTAAAATAAGTGCTTTTTAAATGTGATGTATTGCGAGAGAATGATCTGTCTCAAAAAAAAAAGAAATAAGTACTTCAAAACTAAGAATCTTGATAGAACAGGGACCTTAGGAAAAGAAGAAGAAGATATAACTAAGAACTTCCATTTCCTTGGGCCCTTTGACAAAAAGACAAGGGAGAATAGTTGGGCCCCCACTAAAGTTTCCATCGGGAAGAGTCATCAAGTCTTTCAAGAGATAAAATCAAACAAATGCAAGTTATGCATAAATTCACTCTACAAAGAGGGCACCAATTGAAGGATTTGATTAGTAATTAAGATCGATTGCTCCACCTTCCTACCCCTCACTCTCTCTCAGCATGCATGTTTAATGCTAATTGCTACTTATTGCTCCCTAAACATATGTTTAGAATGTTTAAATGAAAAAGAAATGAGCTGATCAATTTCTCTACAAATTAACCCGAAATATAAATATACTAGCAGAAAAGGTGCCATCAGTTTATGGAAGTTTGACCCCAAATGAGTATGCCACTGTTCCATAGTTCCGGTGGTGCTTCCGGCCACACAATTGTCAATGGTTAGACAAAGTGAATAGCTCGCAATAACGTATTTTTTTTTTGGAGCTATGCTGCAAGAACGTAATTTTTTTTTTTGTGAATTCCGTAATTGCGATGTAAATGGCTCGCTTCTGACCGGACCGGGATGATGATTAGTTAAAACATGCACAAGCTGACCCAGAAGCACACACCAAAAATAGATTGCCAGACGAATCTTTGTGTCTGTGTTTGTTTTTTTTAACAATTGGGATCCTATTTACAGAGCGATTCTAGTATGTCAAGAGCCCAAGTTGAAGTCAAGCCCAATCGTGGTCTTCTTCGAGTGTTTCCAAACTATCTTGGGCTCCATGGCCCATGGGCTAAACAAACACACGAAACAAAAAGAGGGTGGTAAAAGTGATGAAGAAGCTTCATTGTCAGAAGTGGGGTTTGAACCCACGCCCTCTTACGAGGACCAGAACTTGAGTCTGGCGCCTTAGACCACTCGGCCATCCTGACTTTGTTTCCTAGTTAACCAGTATAAATCTATATAGACGTTATAAAAAGGAATGCTTATAGTGAAAACGAGAGTTGGAAAATCAATTGTTTCTCTATACAAATTAATTAATTTTTTTATTTAATTATTATTTTTGAATGGTGTCACACCATAGGATATAGGTGAAGTAGATGAGCACAACTAGAAAATCAACGCCACCTATGGGATAGACTACTCTGGAGACGGCTTTATCATTAGTTAAAGCTAGCCTTCTTGCTTCAAAAAAATGTAGTGAAGATTTTTTAATATAAATTGTAGTTACTTTAATACTGTCGCCCTGTCGGCACAACTTGATCACTTGTGAAAAGTTAAAATAAGTGAAAGTTCAATAAAATTTGGGTAATTAAACATTACAATTTACCGCTTTCAACGTATGAAAGACTTGTCGTGGGTATTTGTCATGGTCAGATATTGAAGGCTCTATGTTTTGATTACATCTGTAAAGGCTTATACTTATCGTTAACGAAAGTTCCCTAGCTAAGAAGGTTTTTCTTGGCATAAGGCCGACCTAAATTTAGTAGCTCCAGTGCTCTACTTACCTAACCTAACTGCGGACTTTAGGTTGGTGCCATGCACCGCGTATTTTCGAGCCGTCGGGTCATGTATTTGACAGTTCGGATTTCATCTCGACAACCAACAATCGAGAGCTGTTCATTATCGAGATGAGATCCGAGCTGTCGGATGCACGATCTGACAGTTCAGAGGTGCGCAACACGGTGTTGCGCACACCACTGCACAGTACCATCTCCCAATTCCCCCGCCCGAGGGGCGTTTTGGGGAATTAAAAAAAAACAAAACAAAACAAAACCAAACCTAACCCCCTTCAATTTTTAGGCCCTAAAGCTCTTAGGAAATCAATAATGCAGTGACAATTACGTTGGTGACCATATTTCAATTATCATGTAATTCGGACCAATAACAACTAACCTTGTATCTCATATATGGTAACTTTATATAGTCAAACGTTACTCTGTCAAATATGGCCTCAAATAAAGAGTATGAACTGTTGACAGCTACATCATCTAGCAATCCATCGTTCAAATTAACATATCAATCAAACATTTTATTTTCTCGTAATCGATATGGGTACATATAATTCAATCTCCAACTTTTTTATTGTACTAAGTTTCTTTCTTTATTCCTCTCTAATAATTATGTGCTTCTGAGTTTATTATATACTAGAACAATGCACACTCATCAATATCCTTACTCAAGCAACTGGAACTCGAACATGATCCAAGTTGCAGGGTCTCCCCTCGAGTAGACGTTCGAGATAATCCTTGAATTTCATCGGCATGTATATTGCCGGACGGCCGCTTTCATCGTCTACCAGTTCCGGGGCCGGGCCAACCGCAGTTTCGAGCGAGGGTCCATGGGGTACGGCTATGGATATTCTTGTAGCGGTGTTGTTAACAACTGCCCTGTGAGAAACGCTCTTGTACCTCCCATTACTCAATATCTGGTGAAACAATCACAATGCATGTATTAGCTACAATATAGTAGTAAATATTTATTGGCGCGTCTCTATTGATATCTGTTTTTAAAACGGATGTTTTGACTCCTCTTTATAAAATGGAGAGAACGGAGACACAATGACACTCTATCCGTCCCACCTTGTTTGTCTCATTTTTGTTATTCTTTTTAAAAGGCGTCGTATTTTTGAAATGACAAAAATAAAACATTTACATGTATAATTTAACGGCCTTTTTTTTCACTAACTTAGAGATGTCAATATATAAGTCTTTAAACTAGTGTAAAAAAAATTCAAAACACAGCTCGATTTTTCCAAAAGAATTGACAAGACGGATGAAAGTATTCAAAATATTGTGCGGGTAGCGCAACATTTTTTTATATGAAGCCTAAACATATGTTTAGTGGCGGAGATATTATAGGGTCAACTAACCCGGCCCATCCACAGAATCCTGGCTTCGTCGCTCCATATGTTGTACCATCACACTATGCATTCAGCAATATGCATGTGCAGTATTTCTCTTTCGATTCCAGTGTCAACAAAAACATAGAGAAACTTAATTAATAACAAAAACTTTGTACCTCAAGGTGATCGCCAGTGTTAACCAGGAAGGAATTAGGAATTGGATTCACATTAAACCACTCTTCGTTGTGCTGAATCTGCAAGCCTCCGATTTCATTCTCGATGAGGAGGGTCAAGAGGCTGTGGTCGGTGTGCGCAGGGATGCCAATTGCTAGTTCCGGCTGCGGACACGGCGGATACAGGTTCACAGCAAACAGCTGAAACCCTGCGTCGAAATCCGTTTTCTTCTCTATGTAGCATTCCTCCAATCCCAAGCCCTTCGATATCCCTCTGAGCAATTCCGTTGTCACTTCGCGAGTCCTTTTGCAGTACTCTCGTGCAACCTCACTGCTCATAGAAATGTCAAAACGTTCAACAATTGCACAGATCGACTGTGCGTAGATGAGTTTATGCGGCTCATTTTTGGGCCCACACAGGTACTAATCCGAGTACAATATTATTAATCGAAGGTTACGTACGTATATACAGCAATCTCGTCTCACCTTCTCAGAACTAGAAAGTAGCAATATTTATTATGGACGGAGCTGGTATATATTAATTGCAAGTGCTTGGGGCATTTGTGGAAAACAAAAAGTAGAAAACATCTTCGTACATTTAAAAGAAGTAGTATAGATCAATGTAGAAAAACATATAATTTGAGCTGCCGTTGAGTGAGAATCCTGCATCGGCCACTTCCTAAAGATGATTATAAAAACGGTCAATAATCCAAGCTTATATATCTTTTACTTAAGTAAAATCTTTTAATTTTTCATTCCAAATCTAAATCCTGGGTGCTGTTTTTTTTTTTTTTGTGGGGAATAGTAAGCTTTAAAATAAGTGAAATACCATAAACTTGGGATTCAATCTTTCAATGCGGCGTTGATAAGAAATTGATCTGTACGTACCCGAAACCTTTGGGCTTGTTGGGGAAGTGAAACTGAGGATGCACAATCACCTTCAAGAAATCCCGCCAGAAGAAGAATTTCTCAACCTTAACATCAACCCCGGTGCCGAACCTGATCGGCTGCCATATGTCTCTCCCTGCATATTCCATCTTCTCCTCCACCGGCAGATTGAAGAATTCCTGGCAACCTTCAAGAACTTCCTTCATCAAACTCTCCGACACCCCATGGTTCACCACCTAATCCCGGAAAAAGAAAAAGATGGAGGCATGAGAACATATCAGTAGTCGATATACAAAAATAAGTACGCACCTAAAATCATTCCGAATTGTCTGATGTATGTGGGACCCCATAAAACAATAAGGTACTGTTCCGATTGAGCACGTCAGTGTCCAACCCTTTTCATATAAATTTAAATCCGTTGGGAACATCATTTTCGGTGCATGGATATTTATATACTGTATATACATATGCATAATTACCATGAAGAAACCCCAGTCTTGGCAGGCTCTGTCGAGGTCTTGGATGGTTTTGGAGCGTTTATGAGGATCATCAGATGTGAGCAACGAAAAATCGATGACGGGGAATGTATCTTCATTAGGGTTAGAACCAGCAGATTCATTCGGATTTGTGGAGTAGGAGTAGTTCGTAGGAATGGACGTGAGACCAGGTGACTCCACCAGCGTCTTGACGCTTATTCTCTTTGTTGCATCAGCCCGTGACATGTCGGTTGATGTTTCAGCAAAGAGAGAAGAAGTTGCTGGGGCCATTTTTGGAGAGAGAGAGAGAGAGAGAGAGATTGCAGAGTGAGGAGAAATAAGAGTCCATGACCCCCTTTATATAGATGTGGAGGCACGAGTAAATTTTTTATTTTTTTTGGGTTCAACTGGTGCATTGCGTATATAAAAATTGAAAGTATATAACACGGGGATAAGAAACACCCCTAGAGTACGCTAACAGTTGCGTATATTTGGGGGGGGGGGGGGGGGGGGGGGGGGGGGGGGTTCCAGCGTGAAATTAGGATAAACGAAGAAACTCTCTTGTTGGTCAGGGCATTTCTGGCTAATAAGTCAGCACACTTGTTATTCTCTCTCTCACGATGTAGCTTAACGGTAGTGACTCAAACAGGTACATTCAGTATATTTACAATGACGAATTACGCCAATAAGCTCAAACATGACTAGATGATAGTCGTTTTTGGAGTCCAAAATGAGTTTGATCACATTGTTGGCAACTGTTTCGATCACGACATTGGGAATATTATTTTGGAGATGGAGATTGTGACGATCTCGGAGTGCCCAAATTTCTGCGGCTGAGAGTTTACATAATTGCCCAAACCCGTTACGCATGCAGCCTGCCCATCTAGATCGGATGATGCAAGCAGGATGAGTATTACTGGCTTGGTAGCGCAGTCTTAATTTCGTAAGCAATTAATTTTACAATTTCCAGGTGAAAAATGTAGCCAAGATGTTAGTATTGTTTTTCTAAAGTCGCCTTGAAAATGTTGTCTCTCAACGCATTGCTAACGTTGTAGACCGAGACAGTGGGGGTACTCTCTCTCTCTCTCTCTCTCTCATTGGTCACTGTCGGTTACTATTTTATTCAAATTTATCAACTCATAGAAAAATTAGAACCGAGGCCATGTTTCCGGTTGCAATTTGCGAAAAAAATGTAGACATTTTTAGCATGTCGTTCACACAAATCAATAGATTTTGGCATTTTACCATCTTGTTTACAATAACTAACAACTTGTCAATAATTTGTTTTTTTTGTTACAGTAAATTCTATTTACAAATTCATCGATCTATAACTTATTCATTACCGAAAATACATTACAAGTTAATTGCTACAAATTTTTTCTCACAACTTATATGTTCACTGCTGGAAACACCCCCTCAGGACATGAGATCCACACTTTCATCAGTAGTCTTGGAGGAATGCCAAGCCCCCTCTCCCCGCCGAGTAATTATTCAGTCGTCTTGATCAAAACCGTCACGTGACACCTTAACATTCTTATTCAACGTGCATTTTCACGGAATTCATATACTTATCGCCACGTCCCACAAAAAATGTGGTGGATAAAAATTTTAGAATGCCACGTGACAGTGCCCCAAGAACTATCAAATAATTTTTCCTTCCCGGCCACCACACCACATGCATTGTTCCACATTGTTCACGGGGCTGTAATGAATCCCGTGGATGATCCTGACAAAAAATTACGAAGTACTGCTCATTGAAATGGTCGGTGAGTTCTCCCATCAACCATAGCACCCGAAGTAGAAGGAAAAGCACACAAAGTCAATAACAGACTAGGGCCATTTCAAAATTGAAAATAAGTACTTCCTCCGTCTCTTTTTTATAGTCTGGTATTTCATTTTGGGCTGTCCCTTAATAAGTGTCTATTTTGTAAAGTTAGTTGGTAAAAGTTGGTGCATTGTCTATTTTATCCGTAAAAGTATATCCCAATTTGAAAAGTTAGTGAGTAAAAGTGTAATGATGATAGATAAGTAGGGAAAGTAGAGGAAAAAGTTGATGTGAAAGATATAATGATGATATCTTTTTAATAAGTTGAAATTACGAAACAGGATACTTAAAAAGAGACGGAAAGAGTACTTATTTTTTAAGAAAGTTCTTCTATAGTCCGCTCCGCTCAGGAGGCTGACTATTAGCGTGAGTTCCATGGCAAATGGACTGTACTTTTTGCAGCGTCAGGATAAAAGCTGAAGACTTCAACTAAGAAAGAAAGTAAATGACCAAAATAGCCCTCTAACGTTACCATGTATGAACCTCCTTAGTTGTTTACCTCTACTTTTCGCTTTGTATGTTTACGGCTACATTATTATTTTTTAAATATTCACATCTACTTTTTGTTTTTGTTTTTTTATGGGTTCTTCTATTCTAAGCCCAGTGGGTTGATGTTAAGAGACAATTTTTTTATGGGTCCTTCTATAAAAGATGTTTTAAAAATAATTAGCGATTCAAATAATTTTTGTGGGATGCGAGGCGGACACCACAAAATCCATATCTACATAGTATACACATTGCATATGTACACATAGCAGTGCTCATACCAAATATACAAATCATTGTGTGGAAATTATTCCAAAATTTTGTATAAATAATTGGAGTCGCTCAATTTTGTTTTAAAATTTTTTTCTAAGAAAACTTGTAAAAAATCAGTGATAGACATCATTAAGCGCTTGATCAATTCTCCACTCAATTTTGTCTTTATTTGAATTTTTTGCATTTATTAGTTTTGGGCAAAATTTTTGTGGAATATTGATTCGTTTTGACGAGAAGAATCGGAAGCGTAAGAAGATTTTACTTTTACCCAAGTATTTCGATTCGCATTTGTTAGTTTTGCGCTAAATTTTTGTGAATTATTGAACCATCTTGACAAGTGGAATCGAAGAAATAATTTTTTTTTACTTTTACCCAAAAATTTTAGAAAATAATCATTTTTTGGCAGAAATAATTTTTTAACTTTTCCGATTTCTCTCGTCGAGACAAATCAATAATCCAAAAAAGTTTGGCACAAAACTAACAAATGCGAAAAAAAATTTAAATAAGGACAAATCAACGAATTTTCTTAAACATTAGGAGAACTCACCCAAGTAGCTATTTTTAAAAACGTTAATAAGTGTACTATTAAAAAAGGGAAATGATAATGCCAAAACTGTTTTTGTTGGTATCAAAATTTTAGTGCACAAAAATATGTATCATGTGCAGTGTACGAGACTTTTATACCCAGAAATTTTGACACCAACAAAAACAATTTTGACAATATCACTACTTTAAAAAAAAAAACGTTAACAAGTGTGCCGTACAAGGGATTTAAAGCCTGAGAGTTATGGGGTGTAAACGAGCCAGACCCGTTCGTTCAAAAAGAGAAAAAAAAAAAGAAAAAAGAAAAGACTTTTTTTTTGAACTTCAGAAGAAAAGAGCTGTGCTATGTGCACAGCATGCTGTGCACAGCAGCCCTTTTCTCCCACCTCGGGTCGCACAAAAATGATCGGAGCCGCTCAATTTGTTCAAAATATGTCGTTTAAGGTCCCTGTAAAAAATGAGTTTCGTTCGATATCGTTAGAGGCGTTAACAAAACACCCAAAATCACTTTAGAATTTCGGCCTAAATTCTAAAGTGATTTTGGGTGTTTTGTTAACGCCTCTAACGATATCGAATGAAGCTCATTTTTTACAGGGACCTTAAACGACATATTTTGAACAAATTGAGCGGCTCCGATCATCTTTGTACAACCCGAGGCGGGAGAAAATGACTGCTGTGCACAGCTGCTGTGCACATAGCTTTTCTGAGAAGAAAAAGACTTGGATAGGTTGGTTTCGTTTTGTTATTAGAAAAGGAGAAAGGGTTAGATTTGTCCAACTGAAAAGAAGCTTTCTATCAGCCCAGACTTCCATTTGATGTTTGACAGAAATGGAAAAAGATGGTTGGGGGCCCACTTTATTCAAGAAAACAGAACGGCAAACTCTCACTAATGGGTGCGTGAATGACACTATTGTCAGCCTTATGCGTTGACGGTGGCATTTTCCTTTTTTATAAGAAAATTTCAAGGTTTAAAATAATGTGTTTATATAAATAATTTTTAAAGTAATATAAATTTTATTTAATAGATCATATTGAAATCTTTTATAAGGTTAAAAAAAAAAAAAATTTATTTACATTATTTTTAAGTTTGAAAATGTGAAATAAGTACTCATTTTTTAAGAAAATATTCTGAAACGGAGCCTAAATACCCCCAGTCTCTCTAATTCCACTCTCCTTAAATAGGGGTGTTTCCGGTAGGCCATAAATATTTGAGACAAAACTCGTTGTTAACAAGTCCTTAGTTGGAAACAAACCAATAAATTGTTGCCAAACGTTAAGTTGTTTTTGCTATACTAACCAATAAATTGTAGATGAGTATACAACTGAAAAAATGTTAAAAAATGTTAAGTTATTTCTACTAACCAATAATGATGTAGGACAAGTAACCGAGATATTTGTAGAACAATTAGACCGTACCAAATCAAAGAATAAATAATTAATTATTGAGTATTTTATCTGAATTTTTTTATTTAGGCATAATTTTAAGAGATCTTATGTACTATCTGTTTTGCACGTTTCTAAATTTTCTATTTCCTAGTTTTGTTAAGATCTTATTTATTTATTTATTTTCTATTTCCTAGATTTTGTTAAGATCTTATTTATTTATTTATTTTTTCTTGTAGTCTTTTCCAAGTACCTAGTTTTGTTAAGATCTTATTTATTTATTTTTTTCTTGTAGTCTTGGTTTCTAAGTAGTAATTATTTTGCTTAGGGTTTAGGAGTTCTCTCTATTTTCTTTGTGCGCAAACTGTGTTCATGGATTCGAGTGTTTATTTCATTTGGATTGAAACGCAACTAATCTCTTCGTAAATTCCGCTGCATCAAATAACTTGTTGCTTAGTACGAACAACAAGTTAAAATATCATAACTTGTTGCCCAAAATTATTAGCGGGAACATGGCCTTTATTGTCATACAATTGAATTAAATTAACAGCACATGCAATTGGATTAATCATATACTATACGATATCTCGATCGATCGTTCCCAGCTCATCCTAGTACCATGTTGAGAGCTCCGTCCAGGGTCTAATTATTACCATGTGCGGTCAATAATTTTCGTAGGCCACATGTGAGCATGCATAGACCAATCAGATCCGTAGCGTTCAGACTCATAATCATATTTGATGGATATATATCATCAACATACTCATAGAATCCAATAATAGAACACGGATCCAATAAAAGATCGAAGTACAATATCAAAAACACTACGAGACAGGGATAATGAAGGAAATTAATCCTCCAGAGATTCAGAAAGCAATTGTGTGGTTTCGGTGGCTCAAGTCGTGATCGTAGATGTTAGATAATCCACATTTTCCCATCGATTCATATGAAAATCCCACCTCAACCGAACGTGAACGGACCATACGTGAACATGAACGTACACCTCAAGCGCCACAATTGATTGCCAAATGGCCACCCTTTTCTCTTGGCCGAAGGATAGACCCACTGGCCACTGCTTTACTTCGGACTCCCTCATGAGTAGGGCTATAAATTAGCCGAGCTCGAGTTTTCGGTTCATTTAGTAAACGAGTCGAGCCAAACCGAGCGTTAAGGAGCCAAGCTGAGCTCGTAAGATGCTTGATTAGTTTACAGCCCTACTCTTGAGTTGCTCTTAGGTCCATAGACTATTAGACTCTATACTACAGTAATATATAACGAAAGGCCAACTACTCAATTAATAACATTTTCTCACAAGGTCTTTGCATATATGCTCAGGGAAAAAGAGAGAGGTCACATTGGGTAGATTACCTAAGTTATGTTAGTTGTAAGTAGATTACTTTTCAATTTTGGTAAATATTTCGGTCTTTTGGTGAATTTGCCTTTCCACTTTGGACAATTTAGGTGTAGCCTTTGCAATTTTTCTAGTTTCATTTTAGAGTTTGGACGGAAACCAGTCCCGAAGAAAACCGCCCGGAGGCGGCCTTCCTTGAATCGGGTAGCCATTGATTCCTTTTTTCTTTTTGGTGGAAGGTAGCCGTTGATTCTTGAATGCAATGGAATGCAAGAATTTAATATATTATATTCGGCTTATAACTGGACACATGTACTTTTTCCATAGGAATGGTCCATATCATGGAATCGTCATATGTGGTTCATCAATTGTCCAAGAAGTATGGGACCCACACCGGTGAGAACTTTTTGTGTCGGGAAAGTCTAAAGACACGTAAATTTGCACGCATCCTATGTGCATGTGAGCATATATATAATTGTGTTTATAAACCTGTGTGTATCACCGTGATAATGTTCGAAAATTGTCAAACTAATATTTCGTTGTGCACCACCGAAAGTGGGTAGCCTAATGTGGAGGGTGCTCTTCATCTCCATGTGATATTTGGTTTCGAGTCTTGTCAGTGGCAAGGGGGTGTGAAGGTAAACACTTATACCCATTTGTATTTAGATGGTGCTGTGGTGACGGCCTGTGCTATCAGATGTATGGCTCGAACTGAACATTGTATAGCAGGTAGGGAGCCCCTATGGTTACGCCGGGGGGATGCTACGCTGGTCACCCCCTCCTACCCCTTTTTTGAGGATTAAAAAAAAAAAATTCGTTGTCCAATGACTTCACCACCTGAATTCCGGTATTGAATCAATTGGGGCTAGATGGACTTTTTCCTCTCTTAGTTTTTTCCTCGATGGACTTAATTTTTTTTTTGGTTGAGTTGTTGATCTTGATTATTTCATGAACTATCGCAATTGATGTAGCAGCGATGTCCCTGGTTTGTACTTTGTACTTCATGCATGATGTAAATGGTATCTTCTATCGATTGATAAAAAAAAAAAAATCTATATTAATGCGATCCAATTCCTAAATTAATTCCACATGAGCTATAATCTCACTTTTGTTTCCTGGTACTTAGTTGATCCCAATAGGAGTTATTTCACGTTCATTGTCGCGTGTAATCCGTGATGTATCTTATTTCGGTACCAAAATTCTGGTCATACCCGAAGAATTCAACAATTTGGTTTGTTTTTTTCCGTCCGTTTAGAAAATTTTAAGATACCGGTGAAGGCCGTAGCTGGCATTGTCATTTTGAGCAATAGTTCCAGGCCTTTTTCCCCATATTCTCATATGCTTTTTTTTTTTTGAAACACAAGTTAAATTATCCTTTTTGTATCAAAAAATGAATAATTTATTTTGATTATTTGTGATTCTTACACAAGCACTGATTTTGCCTGTTGAATTATGTGACTCCTGTTGTTTATTGTTAACTCGAACAATATATACAACGAGAAAAAAAGGATGAAGATAAAAGCAACAAGGCAAGAGAGATACGCCCAATCGTAGGGAACACGCTGCCTCACCGGCCACCACTGCTGAGCCAACAACTAAAGTTTACAAGATGCCAACCCAAAACACTGAAAGATTCGCTTTATTTTTTCGAGAACTTAATTATTCGGGACCTTATAAATGAATATTTTCAATCACCAAATTGGGAACAGGTAGGCTCAATTGGTCGGTCAAACGAGCTCCCAACCGTATCTCTATAATCAGATCACCAATCGAAGACCACCCATTCCCATTTTCTGAAGGAAAATTAATGATGGTTTGGGCCTGTGTTCAGACTTCAGATGTATAAGTTCTAAAAGGCAAGTGATTTTTCATCAATTTTTTTTCCTTTTAATTAATCAACTTTTTCCACCACTAAGTCAGAAACCATTATACTCAACTTTTCAACCTTTTCTTGCGTAGCATGCATTCCTTAATTAATTTCTCTCAGGATGTCAAAGATACCATTTATGATCAATCCTTTGCTTCCGGTCTATAACCTCATCTACCATCAAGTTTGAAACGGGCAAAAACTGTGAAATGTTGGCTACTTGTTGTCATAAGAAAGTGAATGTCATGGTTGGCTACCTGTCCTATCGGGGGCGGTGCATGTGTTCTGTGGCCTGTGGGTGACTTTTGTGGGTTTTGGGCGTGGTGTTCGATTTTGGGGTTTTATTTCATGCATGGGTTGGTTACTTGTCAACTTTGGAGGTTGTTATTTTTCTTTTGGATCTTGGCCGCATACGAGTTTTAGAGTTAGAAGTAAAAGTAGAGGTGTCAAACAAGTCAGGTTGGCACGACACGATACGATACGTTCAAATGTGGCATGGGTATAGCATGAGCATGGTTTATAATTTACCACCTAAAATTTAGTGACCTTAACTCCCCTTTTTAATAATTCCTAAAGTATAAAACACACAACCCCTTGTTTTAGATACTTTTGAATTTTTGGCATTATGCCTTATAGAGTTCCAAATAGCAAGTGGCGGCTAATTTTCGCATTAGACATCTCATTTCGCCAATGTAATGACATTGTTCTAATATTTGAAATGAAAAATTGAGAATGAAATGATATTCGAAATGTCTTAGAGTGATTAAAAGTATATTTACGAACTACAATTAACAAGACAAAATGTAAAATATGCATTTTTACGTTTTGAATTAAAAAAATAAAAGAAATTCAGTGGGGGGACCCGTGCCTCCGCTCGTCCCATACTACATCTGCCACTGGATAAGATTGGTTCTCAGGGTATAGTTAAGTTGCACGTAAATTCATCTGGACACTTCGAACTAAACAAAAAAAAAAAAGTATATTAAAAGGATATTAAGGGTTGTTGATCAGTGATTACCATAAGGGTTCAACGTGGCATTTTTGTACAGTTTGTTTTGCCTAGGAGCCGACTTAGTCAAGGAAATATCCGGTCCAAAATAGGGGAGCAAACAGTGTAGTCTATGGGTTTTGTTTGTTTGTAGATCTTAATTGGTGGTGTCATATTTTTTTTTGATAACCATGTGTTCAAAGCTACACGCACCTCAATTAATCTCAAGAGTCTTAAATTAACGATCGTGTAAATTCTTTAGTAGCCCTAAAGGTGTTGATAACAAATGAAAATTTAGTTTTAGACATGAGACTTTATATATGAGAGAGCAAAATTTTAAATCTTAGGTCTTGACCACGACAACGGTAAGTAATGGGGTGGAGCCCTTGCCCCCCAAAGTTTTGAAGAATTGCGCAACATACCTCGTATAAATATACATTGGCTTAAATACTTAAATGGTCCTTACAAAAAAGAATCCGTTTCATTTTCGTCCTTGTAAAATTTTTTGTGTCAATTTCGTCCTTCTAGTTTGTGACTCAGTTCAATGTTACCCTTGCCGTCAACCAATGGATGGAATTCGCCTACTGGGATAACGGAACCCTTATTTGGAACCTACCTGGCCCCCGTCTCCTCCCCCAAAAATTACCCACACTGTTTTCTACCAAAAAAAGACGCACAAGATCAATCTGCCATTCAATTACGTTACGAATGTGCGATAAAAAAATCACAAACGATATAGGTTTAGAGAAAACGCTCTCTAGGTTCTTTTCATTCAATAATAATCAATCACTATCTTGTCCTGAAGGCTTACAACTTGTTAAATAGGTAGAAAAACCCTAACTCGAATTGATTCGCCTCAAAACGGACACCGAATTAATTAATAACGGAAATTACCAACAATGGAAAAATTTGGAATAATAGCAAAAATAGAAAATAGAAAAAATTCTAAGACTTCTCCCAAAAGAATGACTTAATTCAAAATTTTCTTACCCAAGTTATTAGCAAGTCAAATATTTTCTTAAACGGCAAATTTGGGCTTCCGGAGGCCTAAATGGCTAAAAAACACACTGCACATGGACCGTTGGGCCGTTTCGAATCGAACCCATATGGGCCCGTTGCATAATTCCATAGTTGAATAATTACGAAATAATATAAACTAATGATTTTCCTGTAGTAAATAACATCTTTTGAGCGGAAAACCGTAAACCATTTGCATTAAAACGTGGGTAACAATGGACTTACCTTAGCATCCACCAATGACATCCTCGCGTTGATGATCTTCTCGGATTTTGTAAAGATCGACCACGCCAACAAACCCTATCGAAGATCTTGATGAGACCTCGCCCAATCCCTCTTTTGATGAGAAACGTACTGTTAAGGGTTTGGGGGAAACCCTAGCGAAGATTTTGTGCGTATTGTTTTTGGGAGACAGCGATGCGAGTAATATTGGACGTGTCAGGTTCCAAATAAGGGTTCCGTTATCCCAGTAGGCGAATTCCATCCAATTTGACGGCAATGATGACATTGAACTGAGTCACAAACTAGAAGGACGAAATTGACACAAAAAATTTTAAAAGGACGAAAATGAAACGGACTCTATTTTGTAAGGACCATTTAAGTATTTAAGCCATATACATTCTTCTTCATATAATCGCACAAAATTTATGAAGTTGCCCCCTACAACTTTATCTTAAAGCGATAATCCAAATTTTTTTTTATGAGATTAAATTATATAATGTTTTGACTACATGACGCGATGTAATTAATTTAGAGGAAACAAATATTTACACCGACAGTGTAAATAATTTAATTTCTTTTTTTTTTATACTGGTACATCATGTTCCTTCCATCAATAGTATTATACATAGAAAAAGTAAGAGTTTGCTTAGCTAGTGGAGATTTTAATATTCAACAAATCACCATGAGCTTCAAATAAAAGAACACTACAAACTGTAAAAATTATGTAAAAATACCACTGTTTTTTTACCGGATCAACACACCGACATAGATACGTTAAGTTGAAATGCAATACCAATATGTTAAAAAATTAGCGCGGAAACTTTAAAAACAACATATTTGTATCACCATGTAAAATTTCCTATATATCGAAATTAACCCGGCCTCTCCCTATACTGAATTCCTGGTTTTCGTCCCTGCACTAGGCCAACCCCTCGGGTTAGTGGCGTCAATTCCTCTTGGACACCTCAAGTTGATCCTTAAAGTCGGAGTATGATTGATTATAGTGCGTTAGATCATTTTGAAGATAACATCTCTCATGAAGGAATAATCAAAACGCATGACTAATATAGCTCATGAATCTACCTGCTCATTGAATTTCTTGAGTGTACGTTCACAACAACTCCAAGTTTATGTGTGGCTTGAAACAATCTAGAGGAAGGACTGATCGAGCTATCTCAACTCAAAGACTTACTAGATTTCTCATCGCGGACAGACCAAATACATACAAGTAAAAATCTGGAACGCCATTACAGACGAATTCATGGCGTGTCGCAATCATTGGATACGTTTTTCTCCAATTATCACTACAACACGAAAGGGTTATAGCGAGGAAATCTGGCGAGGAAAACGAATTTCGTCGCTAAAAGTACATTATCTGCGAGGAAATAGATTTCCTCGCCAAAAGACAGTTTCTAGCGAGGAAAATAGATTTCCTCGCCAAAAGCTTACATTTTGCGAGGAAATCTAATTTTCCTCGCCAAATGTAAGCTTTTGGCGAGGAAATTAGATTTCCTCGCCTTTTTTACGACTTATTAATTTTTTTATATATATAATTATTAATTATGTTCATATGTATAATTGTAAAATCACAATGGTAAGACATAATCAACTACATAGATCAATACCATTATCAAATTTATTAAAATAAAAAAGTAATAAACGGGAAAAAATAGTTTCCTTGTCAATCGCATTGAATTGGTGAAAAAATCTCATATTTGTCACTTTTCTTATTCTAATTAGCAATGAAAAATATCTTGAAGTGTAGGTATTGAGGATTTATTCTATGGTAATAAAAAACTCAAAAAAAGATAATAAAGTTAAAAACATGTTGAAGTGATGTCGTATTGAAAATATCTCCAAGTTAATTAGATTATCACAAATCTATTTTCAAAACATCTACATAAAATACACTATTTCACAAAAAAAAAATACACTATTTCATATCTATTGTCCATTCATGCTGTAAAGAATTTTTTGTGTGAACCGTTATTGATTTTTATTTAAACCAACTTAGGTGATTCTAATGGCATTCATCTATAAACAGATAAATATGTTAAACATTAATTTCAAACCCAATTTTGTAAGTATTATACATATTTTTATATATACATATACATATTGTGTGTGTGTGTGAGAGAGAGATATTGGGTAATTTAAAATTTTAAAAACTTCATTAAAGATGAAAAAAATTTAAAAAGTATTGTCTTTAGTGCTTTTAAGATGATCTAATTTGACTATTTACAAATTTTGTTCATATTATTATAGCAATGATGAAAAAGAACTTTAAAAAATAATTACGAATCTATAATTCCCTTTGTATTTGGTAAAAAGAAGAATGTCAAACTCACTCTTAAAATTAAAAAATACCAGTGATGAAATTCATAATCTGATATTAAAATATATCTCAAGCTAGCTTATGATGACAAAAATCTCATTCCATAAAAGCTAAGGATAATTCCATCAAAAAATTAGAAAAATAACACATATTATTAGTCCTGCAAAAGTTGTTGTCGGATACGAATATAACATGTTTCAACAAAAAAAATTGTTGTGCTAGCAAAAAATAAAATTTGTTCAAATAAATTTTAGACATTATAAGAGTACAAAAAGTTGAAAGGCCATAATTAATGTTGAAGAAACTAATTTGGAAAGGTGAAAGTGATGCAAAAACATAATATATAAAAAAAGTTCACAATTTCACTCAGAAGTGCAAATTGGTGTGGTGGATAGGTGTTAGGTGTCCTATGCAAGAGATCCAAGGTTCAAGTGGTGGGAGTGGCAAAAAATGCGGAGAGATTGTTTACTTTTCGGATTAATTTTAGCTAGGAAACAGATTTATTTTAGCGAGGAAAGTTTTCCTCGCTAATTATTGTTGGTAATAGTAAATTCACAGCCTTTAGCGACGAAAAATTTCCTCGCAATTGTGTCGGAATAGGCGAGGAAATTTTTTTTCCTCACTAAAGCCTTTTGCGACAACGTTTTTGCGAGGAAAACTAGCGAGGAAATTTTTCCTCGCTAATACGTTTTGCGAGGAAATTAGGTGCTTTAGCGAGGAAACTAAATCCTCGCTATAGCCTTTTCGTGTTGTAGTGTATTATAGCCACTTTTCGTTGATGCTTTCCACAGCTACCTTCCATTTTCCTCTTCAGGCGCCGTCTAGATTGGGGTTAAGCTCCCCTCGATACCCTTATCCTCCATACCTCACCAAACGAAATTATATTGGCTCCATCTTGGACCCAAAAAAAAGAAACTATCCAAACCGTTCATCCAGTAGCTCTTGCCTTCTGGAATACGTACGTGTTAGTTCCACCATAAAACACGGCATTTCAATGTTCTTTTAAGTCAATTGGACTATTTCGAAACAAACACAGATCATATCCTGGGTTTTGGTGTGCTCGCAATTGTAATCCAACGACCTAACTTTTTTTTTTCTTGATTTTGTAAAAAGAGACGGCGGGAGTACATATCCAACTCTTTTCTAGATTGTCTTGCCGCATCATCATTATTATTTTTTTCAAATGTATGATTTATTCATTAATAATATATTTCCCTTCTAATCTACTATCAACTTCAACAGCCATATAATTACTCCATTGGACAATGTTTCAAACCGACTCCCGTTATTATCACAATCAGGACGGAGTCTTATTCAGGACCCAAAGCTAATTAAGTAGTACTACTGTGTTACCAATATTTCACGGCGAGAGTGGGGCGGCGGTGAAAGCAGGGCCAGTTGGTTTTACTTTGTTTTGGACAAATTCAAATTGATCATAATTTCAATTTCCAACTGCAAATACAGATATAGCTTACACAAGTTGTGACCTCAGATATTTATTTTTTTGTCAAGCCGTAGAAAAATACTAGTATAAGAAATTACATAACGTACCGGAAACAATTCCACAATCACTAGTTATAAGCTCAACTCAACTACTAGTCCCAACGGTGTGAGAAATAATTCGAAACAAATCAACAATTAGTATAAGTCCACCCAACTACTAGCCGCATTAATCAGGAAAGAAATAATCCCGATGAATACGGAGGGAATTATCTCTGATCTCTTAGTGAGATATAAGAGTTTCTTGATCAATTAAGTTAGCCCCGGCCAGTTGGTTTTGACCCGTACTATTAAATGGAGCTTTGAACTTGTTGTAACAGCTTATTTTTTGAAGTTGGTTTTCTTCGATGTGATTAATTCTGCGTAGGTTTTGCTTAAAGCACTAGACTTTTTTTTATAATTTGTCTCGGAAAACAAATTTGAATTTGACTTTTTTTCGTTGTGATTAATTCTACGTAGGTTTTTCGCTGTGCTAATAATGTCAAGGAAAAGTTTATGCCTACTGCTCATTTTCACCACTTCTTTTCACCGCACTCAATCTCACCGTCCAAAAGCGTTTTGGACAGTTCGGATTTTAAAAGACTCTTCCAGGAAAGAGTAAACTCATTTTTTGTAAATAATTCGTACCATTGATCGCCGAGACGGATGACGAAATTGTTGGGTTCCCTCCTTAATGGAAGCCCAATGTTTTATTAGCCCAATTATATTTGGGAAAATGACGGTCAATGAGTGTTTTGATAATTAATACCCGCCAAGGACATTTTGTTCATTAACAAGGTTCTTAACATGTCCTTAAAAGATATTAATTATCAAAACATGTCCTGAACCGTTATTTTCCCATTATATTTTGTTTGGCCCAAAAACATTAATTTGTGTGGGCTGGTGTTTGGGTAGAAGCTTCTACACCATGGCACATGTTTGGCAGCTTCTCCTGGAAGCTAATTTGTCTTTAGTCTCCTGGGAAAACAAGAAAGTTAGCCTAGTGGGAAAACAAGAAAACTGGTCTCCTGGGAAAAGAGGTAAGTCTGGAAAGAAAAGGTAGTGGGTCTTTTGTTCTTATTTGGAAAAAGAAAAACCGAGCAGTGCACTGTGTGTTTTGTGAGTTCGGTGGAAAAGGGCAAAAGCTCCAAGTGCAGTTTTCGCTCGTAATCTCGGCATCTTGTACGTTCAGATTTGGTCCAGCTTGGGCTCTCCGTTTTGGAGGGTTTTTGTTCATCTAATTTGGTGAGGTCTTCTCCTCTTTGTTGACGTTGTATTTGTTGGATACACCTTAGGGTGTTTGTGAGATCTTGAATTTATTTGTAAACCCATTTGCAAGATATTTGTTGATAGTAGAATCGGACTCCGGTCCCGTGGACATACCTCACATTTTGGGAGAGCCACGTAAAAATTCCTCTTGTTCATTTGGTTCGTAGTTTGGGCATTTCAGATTTCATTCGCTTCAGTTTTTAATATTTCCTTTGTGATTTACCTGTGAGAAATTCGCATACTTTTCCCAACAAAAATTGGGGGAGCGGTAAAAGCGAGCGATGGGGATATCAGAATGGGAACAAAAACTAGAAAGAGTAGAAAATAAAACCCTGGGAATCAAAGTGGGAAAAAGCAAGCATCAAAAATGTCTTATTATTACTGCTATATGGTCAAAAATGCCTGCTTTTTAATCACATCTGCATTTTTTTCTTCTATTCGTCTTTCAAAGGTCTCATCTCATACGTACGTCAACCCAAGTTTACTCGCTACTACTACGTGTGATTTTTCAACGTCAAATGAAAGGTCCCTTTTAAGCAGTGCAGCTGTTTTTAAAGATCCAAAATTTGTCACTTATTTTCAAGGGCATGCGCAAATAGTCTACTAATTCCTCCTTTTTGTTATGTCAGCATGTTTCGGCTAGTTTACACGTAGCTCGAATTTTTTTTAGGCATCATTTATAATGTTTTTCATAATTTTGAAAACTTTATATTATAGAACTAATCGAAATTTATCAAATAAGATCCATGTTGCGTATTTTTCAAGATCAACACTAAAAGATATAGGTAAAAGATATAAAAGAGACAAACAGAATAATGGACAATGAAAATGGTACGAAGGGAGTAATGTTTATTAGGAGTGATCCCAATTAAAATAGGAACAAAATTCCGTAAGACATTGCCTCAACACATAAGAGATTTGACCTTGTAGTTACACGCCAGACCATATTTAGCACTACATTTATAAAAGTTTTGTAAGCTCCAAAAAGCCAAGTCCTTTGGGTTGGCAATTTTATTGAGAAAACACACATTTATATTTATACCGTTTATCGAGTTGTAATTTTAATTTACTTTTATTTTTCTTTATAGAGAGTCTGTTTAGGGTTCATGGGAAAGGAATCAATTTGATTTGTGTTGTGTTTGAGTGCGGTAGTCATTAGTCAAGTGGGTTTTTGGTTTAGGAAGGAAATGTGGAGAGATTATGATTTAGAAAGAAATATGGACAGATTGTATGTGGTTTGGAAAGACTAGGATCATGGGGAAAGGAAAAGTGGGAATAAGGTAGCAAATAATATTGACGGAAGGGAATTTCGCTCAAGCAAAATATTTTCAGCATCTCTATAAATACACATATACTCTCTCCGTCCTTTTTTAAGTGTGCTGCTTCGTAACTCCAACTTATTAAAAAGACATCATCATTATACCTTTCATATCAACTTTTTCCCCCACTTTCCCTACTTATCCATCATCATTATACTTTTACTCACTTACTTTTCAAAATGGAATCTACTTTTAGGGACAAAATAGACAATTCACCAACTTTTACCCACTAACTTTACAAAATGGATACTTATTAAGGGACTGTCCAAAATGGAATATCGGACTATAAATAAGGGACGGAGATAGTAGTTTATAATTATTGGTGACGCCATCCTCCCTCTCCCAAAGGCGAAAAAGACGTAGAAACATGTCTATGGTTATTTCATCAACAACTACAAGTTTGAGACAAGACCCAAGGAGAATTTCTAGGCAATAAAAAGTCCTTCAGCGGATTTTTAGGAGGCAAACGGAAGGCTTGTAGATTCAAAACAGCGGCGATCAAAACACTGGGTGTGGTAAACAAGGATTTGGCAAGTAGAAATTAGGGCGATTGGTGAGGATTCATAATTGTAGGTAAATTTGCTTGCAACTACACATTGAGTATTTGTGGATGTTGGGCGTTTTGGATGGCGACGGTTTGAGAATTTACGGTTTGGTTGGAGTTTTGGGTGCTGCTGTCCTGTGGTTTTTATGGGTTGTGGCGGCGGCAGGGGTAGTCTGGTGGAGGCTGTAGGTTGGCTAGGTTTTAGGGTTTTTTTCTTCTTTTTTGCAGGTCTAGGTTTTTGTTTGGGCTGTGAGGTTTGGGTGTTTGGGCTGGGTTGGTTACTTTCCAGCCTGGGCCATTTTTGGATTTTTATCCTGATTTGGATTCAACCTGTTAGATCTAGATCAGTTTTCCTCCATGTGGTTAAAAGATGAGGGTCATGGATAGCCAGACCGGTGTATCCATGACCTTATTAACTCTATACTTCGTGTTATGAGTTAATGAAGTTTTAGTTAAGCTGATAAAAAAAAATTGCACATTGAGTATAATATATATCTTGATTCCTTCCTGTGATTTTTTTTTTCATTTAAGAATTTTCCACGTATATTTCGTGTTCCTCTATTTATTCCTTTTCATTGTGCGATTGGGTTGATATATCTAGGCGAGCTAGTATTTTTCAAGTTTGATGTTATATATACTCTTTACGGTCACTCACATGTGGGTATGTAATAGGGTCCATAAGGTGATATACAAAAATATGTATATAGATACATATATGGATATACATGTTTTTATATATCATGTACGTGTGTATTTTCATGTCCATGACTCATGAGGTGGAAATATCGTTAATGTCATCTATTTGTACAAGCCACATTTTTCTCGTTCCGCTAAGATTCTTATTTTTAAAGTATTTATTTTTCGTTTTTAAGACACATCATCATTCTCTCACAATACATTACTTTTAATTTAAAAAATAAGTACTTATTTGAAACACACGTTAACTATTTTTGTTTGTGGAATGGGGCTGTAAATCCCGCATTCAAATTACCAACTTACTCAAATAAAATCTAAACCAACCACTTTGTTTTCATATAATATAAACGGGTACAAAATTTGTAAACCATCTACTTCCTCTATGTTGGAATGTGCGAAGAAATCAAAGGTTGGAATCTCTGGAGGTGTGTCCTCTTATTCTTTTTTCTCGTGCAAAAAATAAAAATACATGAGATTTTATTGCTACAGAGGAGATCAGCACAATCGCTTAATTAACATATCCAAACTAAGCAACTGGGATTCGAACATGGTCCAAGCAGGGTTTCCCCTCAAGTTGACGCTCCATATAATCTTTATACGTCATCGGCAAGTACGCGGCCCGACGGCCGGTTTCACCGCCTATCAGTTCCGGTGCAGGACCAACCACCTTGTCGAGTGACGGTCCAAGTGGTACGGCTATTGATATCCTTGTAGCTTTGTTGTTGACGACTGCTCTGTGCTTGATGCTCTTGTACCTCCCATTGCTCAGTATCTACTTCATAACAAAACTCAATATGTATGAGCTACATAAAAACAAGTAGCTTATTCTGACCGGTATTAAGCACGTGCTGAGCATGTGCCCGATGCAACAATCGATGTTGCTACTATTGAACTAGTATATACGAAAGAGATCGAATTTTACCTCGAGGTGATCGCCACTGTTAACCAGGAAAGAGTTGGGAAGGGGATGCACATTAAACCACTCTCCATTGTGTTGAATTTGCAGGCCTCTGATATCGTTCTCAATGAGGAGCGTTAAAAGGCCATGATCGGTATGTGCAGGGATGCCCATTGCGATTTCTGGCTGCGGACAAATCGGATAGAGGTTCGCTGCAAATATTTGTGAACCGGAGTCCAAATTCATTGCCTTCTCTATGTAGGACTCTTCGAATCCTAAGCTCTCTGATACCCCTTTCAGCAATTCCTTAATCACTTCTCGGGTTCTTTTGCTATATTCTTCTGCAACCTCGCTGCAAAATTTAAAAAATAAAAAAGAAGCTATTTTTCTTATACATAAGAAAATTCTCAAAAACACAGAAGATAAATTTTTACAATGCATTCGTAAGAAAGAGTCAAGAAGCTATTTTTCTCGACACATAAAATAAAATGTTCATGTACAACACTTATGTGCACATGCAAATTCAGATACGGATATGTTTGTAAATTGTCCGATACAAGTAGGAACGACAAAATCTTGAGATGTTCACGTAATTAAATTCTATCCACCGTCGGTGTAAAACCTTACCTCCACCATCTATTATGATCCCCACCGAGTGTCAATTGTTGTGATATAAACAGTACATATTCAGTTTCGTCTGTTTTTCCTTTATTTTTTAAATTTACTTTATTTTTTTCTTTGATAAGCTTTTAAATTTTCTCCTTTTTTTTAATCTTCTTTAAATTTACTTTCTTAAAAATACAAAAAAAAAAATCGTTACAGCAGTTTTTAATATTTTTTTTAAGACTTACACACTAAAAGAGAATATTTCAATCACACGTTCACAGACAGAACCTATTTCTCCAATGCGCAAATTAGAACATTATCATCCGAGCCCCACTTTGAGGTCTTTTTGCCTGGTTAGAACCAACTTTATCTTTGTTTTTATTATATGGTTTCAAAGATCATTCTTACCATCTTATCTAATAGTTGATTGTTTTTTATTAGACAATTAATTGAGTGAAAATACTATTTATTCTAATGAGTTCATGTCTCGATAAAGAAGTTTTCTATAAAGGGGTTTTCTAAACCTGAACGAGCCACAAATTTACGAGAATGAATTATTCACCAAGTGTAGCAAAATGAACAGTCTCGATCGTAATAATTTCCTCGTGATCGTGAGGCTTCTGTAACAATGAGAACAACATAAGACTTAGTTGACTATCAAGTAAATAAAAAAAGGGAAAATGACGGTCTATGACGTATTTTGATAATTAATATCTGTCAAGGACAAGCTAAGAATATTTGTTAATACTGAAAATGTCTTTAGCGGGTATTAATTATCAAAACACGTCCTTAGCCGTCATTTTCCTAAAAAAAAAGCATAGATTATAAATATAACTGCCAAGTAATTTTTTATAATACTCGATCTGAACCATTAGGATTTCACGTCTTACCAATTATCGCATTGTCACCAAAATTGAAGATCGTTCGATAACGGCGACCACATGATCAAAAGATATTTAATACATTCGGAGACGTTTAAGTGTTATAGTGCACTAATTGAGCCCCGCCTGAGGCCTTATTTGGCAATCCAAATCATCTATCTTTGATGAAATACGAATTAGATCATTCGTACCAAGAATGAAGTTAACCCCATTTGGATAGACACTTGATTGGACAATAAAATTCTTTTTATTTAAGAATTTGTGTGCCGATAAACGGCTTTCCTTAACCCAATCGAGCAAAAAATTTACGAAAATCTTATGATTAAGAAGGAAAAAAAATTTAACAGTTTCGATCGGGAAGGTTTCATTGTGTGCGATCAATGTCATCGGAATAAATATTTCCTTTCTTGAAATTTTATTTAAAAGAGAGGAAAAATTGATATTCGCCGACCAAATATAATTTTAGTCGGAAAATATTACTATTCCCTAATAAATTATTTAGTCGGGAAATTTTTTTTCATTTATTGATTTTTGAAATTTTGGAAAAAATTTATATTCGCCGACTAAATATAATTTTAGTCGGAAAATATTACTATCCCCTACGAAATTATGTAACAAGGAAATTTTTTTCATTTATTGATTTTTTAGAATAGGGGAAAAAATTGATATTCACTGACCAAATGTAATTTTAGTCGGCAAATATTACTATTTCTTACTAAAGTATTTAGTTAGGAAATTTTTTTCATTTATTGATTTTTTAAATTTGGGAAAAAATTGATATTCACTATTCCCTACTAAATTATTTAGTCGGGAAATGTTTTTCATTTATTGGTTTTTAAATTAGGGGGAAAATTGATATTCGCCGACCAAATTTATTTGCTAGTTGGCAAACATTGTTATTTCCCAACTAAAATTAGTTTTAGTTGGCAAACATAATTATTTCCCGACTAAATAATTTTAGTCGGCAATTGTGTAATTTCTTGTAGTAAGTATTGCTACGCAAAAAATCAACTTGATCAGAAGTCAATAAATATATTAAAATTTGGATTTTGATTTATAAAATGAATAATTTGATTTCTGTCAATAATAATAATAAAGATAAACTATACATCTTACAAAGTAAAATTCAATTTTTGATACTTCTATCAGAAAAAACACAATTGCCGACTAAAGGTTTAGTCGCCTAATGTGACATTTTTAGTCGCGAAATGATTTTCCCGACTAAATAATTTGGTTGGCAATTTAGTCGGGGAATGAGAGTCGACAAATGTGATTGCCGACTACATGGGTGACTAAAAAACTTAGTCGCAGTTTCTCTTTTTTAGGACCTACACACTAAAAGAAAATATTGCAATCACATTCATAGAAAGAACCTATTTCTCCAAATACGCAAATTAGAACCATTATCACCCAAGCCCCACTTGAGGACCATCTATCTTCGTTTTATTACTGGGTTAAAGATCATTCTTTTCCGGAGATTATAGTTTGATCGTTTTTTGTTAGACAATTGTTTGAACAAAAATATTATTTTATTATGAGTTCATGTCTCAATAAAGGGGTTTTCTAACCTTGATCGAGTCTCAAATTTACGAGGATGAATTATTCAACAAGTGTAACAAAATGAATAGTCTTGATCGTAATGATTTTCTCGCGATCGTGTAGCTTTTGCAACAATAAGTGCAACATAAGACCTAGTTGACTATCAAGTAAATCAAATGTATAAATTGTAAAACATAACTGTCAAGTAATTTTTTATAATGTTTGATCTGAACCGTTAGGATTTCACTTATTACCAATTCTAGCATTGCCACCAAAATCGAAGATCACTCGATATCGGCAACCACGTGATATACTTGGAGGACGAAAATGAGACTCGGGTGAAACTAGGAGGACCATTTATATAAATTTTCCAAAAATATATGTCTATTTAGCTGGTCCTTCCGGGTCAAAATCCCTGCCCACCACTGATGACCGTGGCATTCGCTTATACATTTCTAGCCAATGTTGTCTCACCCACAGAGATGTATAAGTTCGTAAACGTTTGTCATTTTGGTTATTGTCGTAGTGTGGGCCGTAATGATAATATTTCTCTGTGTAGTACCATTTGAGGTTCAATTGATAACGCTTGTGGGGATAGAAGTGACAGTAGGTTTTGTGTTAGAATTAGAATTATTAATTTTGCTTATGTTCTATGAGAAAATTGATTTGTTAAAAGTATATGTAAAATATTTTTATTAAAAAGTCATTTTGAAAAACAAGGAAATGCTCTGCTGTAATCCTAAATAAAACTACTGTTTTGATATGAGTTTATAGCTAATTGCCTTCATGCAAAAAGGGTTCTTTAGTGGGCAATAGTTATTAACCTTTTTGTTATCTAAAGCTCGCAAATAAGCTACACATGATCAATAATACATAATTTCCATTTTCTTCACACTAAAAACGATATTGCCGACGAGTCGCCTATTAGATTAGATTCATTGCACGTAGGGGTGGAGCAAGAAATTTTGTTTGCTGGGGCCAAAAGTTAGATTCACATGTTAGATACTTTTCATTTACAAATCCAAACAATAACTAAATTAAGAGGTTAATTATAAAATGTATTTCTGCTTTATAATTAATTAGTTCCAAAGACTAGATGTATTTTGAAAACGATGCATGATTGGTTTAGTTCTAGCGATTACCTGGTATATGTGGGACAAAAAATAGTAAATAAATGGAGACCAAAATAGATGGGCAAACTGATCTTGTACACTTACATTAGGCTAGGAGGACAAAAATGAAAAAGGCAGAAAAGACTATTCCAAGAAGTATGTGTGGAGTCTTTGGATTAAAGACAAGCATGCCCTAAGTCAATGGGAATATGAAGGGCTTACCATCGACATCGACCAGGACAATGGGCAGAACCATCCAATGACCAAGACTTAGCATTTAACTCCCGTGAAACCCATGATGACTTTGATAGGATGTCTATTTAATTTTTTTTTCTAAATTATATATAACGGGGCTGGGGTTCTTACCCAAATTTTTTTTTTGGGTCAAACTTTAAAGATACTTTCATTGATATGAAAAATATATATCGAGAACGGCCGAACGGGTAGCCACCTCCAAGGAGAGAAGAAACCAACCACAAAAGAGGCTTAAACTCACAAACGAATTGAACATTCAGGACAAGACTCGTTTCCGACGACCTCGTAAAGTCAATCAAGACGACGTAGAAAATCCACCAAAACAACACACACAAGGAGTGAAAGAAAGTCCCATGCAGGGGAAGAAAACCAACAATAAAAAGAAAACAATAAACAAAAACTAAAGTAAAACCTACGGGCAAATAATAGATCCACACCCGACCCTAAGTTTAGCCGCCCAAAAAGGCCGATCAAGACCCTCATTGCCGCCATGGTTAGGGCGGCCAAGAGACAACAAAGACCATGGAACGGAACCTTGATCAGCACAACAACCACACCACATCGTACAACAACACCAACACCAACTACTATCTCCTTCCCAAGAAACGTGACTACGTTCGGTTTGAGTTTAGCGATCCAACCCTTTCTTTTTGCGCACAGTCCTTAATTATTACTTCCTCAATTCTAATTTTTTTTATCAATTTTGGGAGTCAGTGCGACTTTTCAATTAATTAAGATCGAAAGATATTTAATGTGTTCGGAGACGTTTAAGTGTTATAGTGCACTAACCAAGCCCTGCTTGAGGTCTTTTTTTGGCAAAATCCAAATCATCTCTTTTGACGTAATACAAATTAGATCATTCGTACCAAGAATGAAGTTAACCACCTATGGATAAACACTTGATCTGACTACAAAATTCTTTTTATTTAAGAATTTGCGTACTGATAGACAGCTTACCTTAACCCAATCGAGCCAAAAATTTACAAAAAATCTTATGATTATGGAAGGAAAAAAAAATGAATGGCTTAGATCGGGAAAGGTTGCATCAAGATCAATGTCCGTCGGAACAAATATTTCCTTTCTTGAAATTTGTGTAAAAGGGGAAAAAATATTGATATTCGCCGGCCAAATGTAGTTTTAGTTGGCAAATATTACTTATTCCCTACTAAATTATTTAGTCGGGAAATATTTTTTCATTTATTGATTTTTTTAAATTAGGGAAAAATTGATATTTGCCTACCAAATGTAATTTTGGTCACCAAAAATTATCTATTCCCTACTAAATTTTTTAGTTGGAAAATGTATTTTATTTATTGTATTTTCAAATTAGGGGAAAATTTATATTTGCCGACTAAACTTATTTTTTGGTCCGCAAACATTATAATTTCCCAACTGAAACTTTTTTTAGTCGGCAAAGATTATTATTTCCCGACTAAAGAATTTTAGTCGGTAATTGTCCAACAATAGGCTAAATTTATTTTGATCGATAATGGTGTAATTTCTTGTAGTGTATCGATGTTCCATAAAGTTTATTTTTTGCATGGATATACTAATATGTGAAGTCTATAAGATAAACGATTTAGATTAATAATAAACACACAATAAAACCAAAAAAAAGTGGGTGGAAAAAGTGAAAATTTTCACTGCCTGTAGAATAAATTTAATCTCATACGGAGTATATCAAATGTACCTTAATTAATTCCAACTATATTCGTGCACTGACTACAAATGTCGCCATCAATGGAAGGCCGTACCAGATGTGCTCAGAAATTGCACATCGATTGCATTAATTTAGGTAACATGTCAGGTGGTGTTTCATTAGCATTTTTAGAAAAAGTGTCGTTTTGTACTTATTTAAATTTTTTTTTGCGTTTTTTTGTTTTGCGTCAAATTTTTAGACCTTTTGATATGTTTTAACGAGACGAATCATAAAAGTAAAAAAAAAAAAATTTACTTTTACCAAAATATTTGGAACAAGAACCACTTTTAAGTAGAAAAAGTGAAAAAGTTTATTTAAAAGTGGTATTGTTTAAAATGTTTGAGTAAAAATAATTTTTTTTTTATTTTTCTGATTCGTGTCATTGAGATGAATCAAAAGGTCAAAAAAATTTGGCGCAAAATTAACAAATGCGAAATAAATTCAAATAAGAACAAAATCAAAAAGTGGAAAAAATTGTTAGTGAAACGGGATGTGATTTATACCTGAAACCTTTGGGTTTGTTGGGGAAGCTGAAGTGAGGGTGGACATAACACTTCAAGAAATCCCTCCAGAAGAAGAATTTCTCAACCTTGACATCGACGCCGGTGCCAAACCTGATCGGCTTCCAAATGTCTTTCCCTTCGAATTCCATCTTCTCCTCCATCGGCAGATTGAAGAATTCATTGCACCCTTCCAGAACTTGTTTCATCAAGCTCTCTGACACACCATGATTCACCAGCTAATCCCGGGGAAAAAAAATAAAAATCAATTAATGATAGAATAAAACAAAAAAATCATAAAATATGATTAACAAGAAAAAAAAGTTCAGAATTTAATTTTGAGATTGTTCTTATTTACATGCTTAGACATTTTTGATAAAAATCGTTCTGTTTTATAATATGATTAATGATATACACCACTCACGTTAAAATCGTTTGATATGTTAAGCCAATAGTGTTATATGAGTCAAGTTTAATATAGGTACTGATGAAATGGGTCTACAGTCTCAAATGGTACGTAATAAATATTAGGGAATGTAAGCACGTAACTTTTGGTTCAAATTTACTTGAGTAGTGAACGTAAAGGCTAATATTTATGGAGGTGAGCGTAAACTAACCCGAACATATGAGTTATTAGAACCCATAGTATTTGTATAATTAATGATACATTCACAAGTTTATTTTTCAAGATCCTGATACAAATATGTCTGAAGTCGGTCGTTGTACCGGGACTCTCATTATCCTGCGAGCCGCAAGTTCACGAATGTGTTCAGAGACGTGTATATATAAACATGCGCACAGCTAAATGACAGTTAGAAAACGTGCATTTCACGACTTCATCATATATATATATATATATATATATAATGTGTACTAGCTAGCTAGTTACCATGAAGAAACCCCATTCTCGGCAGGCTCTGTCCAAATCTTGGATGATTTTTGACCGTTGATGAGGATCAGCAGATGTGAGCAACGAGAAATCAATGATGGGGAATGTATCTTCATCGGGGTTAGACGCAGCAGATTCATTAGCATTTGAAGAGTATGAGTAGTTAGAAGGGATGGACGTGAGGCCAGGAGATTCCACCTGTGCTTGGACGAGGTCACTCGCTTTGATACTTGAGGAGGAGTTTCAGTTGGGTTTTCGACAAAAGTTTCTGGAGCCATTTGAGAGAGAGAGAGAGAGAGAGAGAGAGAGAGAGAGAGAGAGAGATTGTTCTATTGGTAATGGTTGAGAGAGAGAGAGAGAGCGTAAGTGTTATGCTGTGAAGGTGAGTGTATATCGTTCCGTGCACATATATAGGTGTAGGTAGAGGCTGTCTGGCAGATGAGTAATGTACTCCATCCGTCCCAATCTCTTGGTTCTCTGCAGTTTTACGTATAATTTTCAATTGTTTATATGTATTAATATATATTGTTTTTTTTATATTTTTGAAAACATTGTTTTATAGAAATAATTAAAATCTATTAAATAAGATTCATATTGCATATTTTAAACAATATATATTGAGAGATATAGTCTTTGAAAATTACACATAAAATCATAGAGGGCCAAAAATTTGGGACGAAGGGAGTAATTAAAAAGTGTCCGGAGACTTTTGTAGCATGAGCACATTATTTTGACTAAGCTATCGATTACATGACAATATTTTCTCCATTCGTTCACGAAATGTTTCTATTAACCTCAACGGATTTAATTACTACTAGATGTATTTTTTTTTTGCTCGGCAATTACTACTAGATGTATTGAATTGATCTCTAACACTAGTAGGTTATAGGTCGATAACTTTCCCGATCTTCCTTCCAATTGATTCATGCATGCCAAATTGCAAATAACCCTTTTTTTTTTCAAAAGTTCGAGACAAAAAGAAAAGATTTCTAGAAGAATATATTTAGTTTTATCGTCATGATGCTCTACGTGAATCGCTTTTTTTTTTTTTTTACTCAAGTGCTTGATTAATTTTGGAGGCTCAATCTCACTTTCACTTGTGTATAACCAAATTGATGTTGGAGCAAAGCTCTGTTTTAACTGGCCTCAAATGAAATAATAACACTTAATTACAATGTTTTCGAAATTGACACGTTAGAAAGAAAGCAAACCCGTAAAACTCATGATTTAACCACCCAAAAATACTTTCAGCAGAGACAATCTGCAGAGATCCACGCAGAGACAAATGCGTTTAACCCCATTTCGAGTCCTGAAAAAATCTAGAAAAATATCCATAAATTTTTGAATATTATTTTATGGAGCCCTGTAAAAAATCAACTCCAGTGGATGTCGATAAGTATTACTTTTGGATTCGTAGAGGCGAAACTGCTCAATTCGCCCCTATGAATCCAAAAGTAACACTTATCGATATCCACTGGAGTTGATTTTTTACAGGGCTCCATAAAATAATATTTAAAAATTTATGGATATTTTTCTAGATTTTTTCAGGATCCGAAATGAGGCCAAACGCATTTGTCTCTACGTGGTTCTCTGCGAATTGTCTTTGCGCGTAGCAGAGCTCTTTAACCACCTGGGAATTGCTTGTGGTTGTTCTAGACTAGGGAATACACCTTTCCCGCACGCGCGGGATGGTTTGTGGTTGTTCTAGACTAGAGAATTTTTTTGGTGCTGGGTGGATATATCCCACGTGGCATCTGTTTGGCATATTCGGGCCGTCCAATACATTTTTGGACGGCTCGGATTGAAACTCTCTCTTTCCTCTCACCCAAACAGATTTTCTCATTTTTCTCTATTAAAATTCGAGCCGTCCAAAAATGCAATGGACGGTTTGGATGAGCCGAACGGACACCACGTAGTACCCACTTAGCATTGAAATAATTTCCCATTAAATAGCCAAAAACAATGCGGATCAAAAATTTAAAAAAAAGCCAAAAACAATGGGTACCATGTGGCGGTTTCCATCCGGTAGATGTACACTTACCTTCCCCTCAATTTTTAAGGTATGCTGTCATCACGAGGTCCACCACAAAATTTCCTCCCAAGAAATTGATGGCGTCAATATTGCCGTTAGTACCCAAAATTCTAGAAGTGCCACTTGATCCCTTTTATGGGGATGGTGCTTGACCGATTCCTAGACCTAAAATAATGGGTTGCCCCAAGCGTAGGGCTGAGACCGATGTAGCACAATACCCGGTAAGACCGGAGTCGAATCCACTAAGGACGGTGAAGTGTGTGCTGTGGAACTCGGGTTGTAAAATCAAAATTAGCTCTTAGGTAGCCACCCCTTGTCGTTTTGGTAGAGATTAACTAAAACTAACAGATAACTTGCTCAAATAATTAAAAAGAGAGGCACGGTCGTAGGGAATCCGACGCTCGCTACCCAATCAGAATTAGCTCGCTTTTCAAGGTTCTAAAAACGGTTAAATTTAGGGAGAATTGGAAACTCCGAAAGATGCGAATCCTAAGGTTGCCGGTCCCGTACACAGCAGCAAACAGGTTTTGGTCCCCTGTTCCTGCTCACATGAGCCCTGGTAATGCCTCGGATTCGTCCAACGGACGTAGTTTTCACCAACTAAATTATTTTATTAAATTAATGTACAGAAAAATTGCGAGACGAATCCTAATGGGTCGCAACGCGCCGTTACCCAGCGATCAAACCTCAGAAAAACTACTCACTCATTATTAAGTAATAAACAAAAGAAACCCTAGATTCAAACATGCTTCAATTACTCGAAACGAAAAATAAACAGAAGATCCAAACCAAACAAAAACAATCGACTAACTTTAATGAAGAACGAAAATTAAAACGAATTACCAGAGTGCGAGTAATTTGAACAAAGCTTCAAGACTTAAGGTAAAAAGAGCTCGAAAGAAAACAAACAGTAATCAAAGAAAGGAATCGGCAGACCCCGTTCTTCGTTTCCGAGCACTCCCCGCTGCTGCTGTCTTTTTTTCCTTTTTATAGTGCTACCTATGTACTTGGCAACCCTAAAATTTTCGAAAGAATTATTCATTCTCAAAAACAATTCATTGACCTGGCCAACTGCCAAGTCATATGGCCAATTTCCAGATTCCAGTGCATCTCTATT
The DNA here is from genome assembly GCA_014282245.1 of Rhododendron simsii. Taxonomy (NCBI): domain Eukaryota; kingdom Viridiplantae; phylum Streptophyta; class Magnoliopsida; order Ericales; family Ericaceae; genus Rhododendron; species Rhododendron simsii. The sequence continues at coordinate 142,764 of WJXA01000251.1, read as the reverse complement.
GCAGTTAGGACTTTTATCCGGTGCATCTCTTTCATTTATCTACAAACTTGATAAATCCCGATTTTGCTTTGACACCAAATAGATCTAAAATTTGCACTTTAACTCTGAATGTTATCCATCGGCATCGAGAGTTCTGAAACGCAATTAACGAATATCAAACCCCAAATAGTGTGCTTAACGGACATAACAAGCCTAAGTTAGGGGGCGTAAATAGACATATTTACGCACCTATCACATCCCCCAACTTACACTTTGCTAGTCCCTAGCAAAGACAAGAAAAACAAATAAAATAAATTAACTAACTAAGGGATAGATCTTTTAAACCCCCGGTGACTCCGGTAGGACGAGTAAAGTTTTGTGAGGATTTTCAGCAGTGATCATCCACAAAACACCGCGGATCCCTTTACTTGGAACCCAAAAAGAATCTGCAATGCAACTCTTTAATACGCCAATGCTAAGAACATAGCATATGCGATAATAGTTCTAGAGGCTATCAAAACATAGAAATAGATCATGGCACCCAAGCTTAGGGTGTGTGAGCAAGTACCTTAACCACAAGTGAAACGCAACCAAGTACTCTCTCCGGACCGAGTCTCGACTTCAACTCTCACCGTGTTATGCACTCAACAAAAGAAAACGCTCGAAACAAGGTGCATTTAATAGACTCTCAATGTGTGTGGGCGGAAGTTATGCAATAAAGAACCAAAGTACCCCACACACTTTAGACACGAAGAGAAAGCTTTTTAAGGTAGACACATGATCTCATGAAAGGAATGTCAAGCATTAAAGACTATATATTCTTCGATCCACAACCCATTGCCCCTTAGATCAAATAGGACTTTTATTTGGTTATATCATCAGGTAAAGAAAAGTGTTTCAAGGTTAGGGTAAGACATAATCAAGTGTCTGAGAATAGGCCAATACACATAAGACAAATAATAATGTATGCCCTCTTTCAACTCTTTTCAACTCCGCCATATCCCTTATATTCTGCACCCTTCACACAATTCCCCTATGAAGTTCACACATTTCTTTCTTCACACAAATGCATGGATATCTTCCCCTTTTTCATTCAAGTCCTTTCTTTCTTCTTTTGTTTCTCAATTTTTTTCCTTTTTAGCGATGGGGAAGAACACACCACATTTCAAGCATATTTCTCAAATACCCTTTCTCCATTCTTTTCAAAAATTAACCTTCACATGATTAACTTGCCATTCTCAAGACACAATATGGTTGGTGAAGCTTAACAAGAAAAAGGCTCATGCAAAAGGCACAATGTGGCATGCAAGGGATAAAGTGTTTAAGAAAAAGAAACGAACCGGCTCAAAGCACAAAAATGGCCTACTATCATCTCCTAGGGGCAATACGACAATGCAACGTTCCATTCCCAAAAGAAGAAGTAATTGACATGCATTAAGCCCCAATACTTGACGACAAAGATAATGAGATCGACAACGATTAAGCTTTTCTTTTTTTTCTTTTTTTTACGACAAACGAAGAATTTATGTGACACCACTCCAAAGAAAGGCAAGGCACTAAAGCTCACATGGGCATAAGTCTCCACTAATCTAGCTATTGAAAGCACTCAAGTCACAACTCACAAGCAATCAAGATCCAAAAAATGTGCAGTGCAAAGATGCTAAGAGTGTATGCCATAATAAATTCCTATCACCAAGTTAGCAAAAAGAACTACCATGCAACATCATATTCAAGTAATGTCCAATAATTCTCAACACTAGCAACCAACAAGTAAATATCGCAAGCTCCAAGATTCAAGCAAACAAGATCCAACAAGTATTTTTTTAATTTTTTTTTTAAAAAAAAGAACAAAGTGATCCCTCCCCCCAACTTAAACTATTCAATGTCCGCATTGAAAGCATGAAAAATAACGATAGGACATAAACACATAAGAGAGGAGAGATATCACCTCGAAAAGGAGGGGCTAAGCAGAGTAAATGATATTTAGAGGGAGACCCCCCAACTTAGATTGAACAACCTGCAAAATGTTAGCCTCCAAAACAAACAAGAAAAACAACTGAAAGAAATAAACAAGACAAGAAATAAAATGAAAGACAAAAACCATCCACTTTCTTCACGCGAAAGACACGGGTACTACTTTTCTCCCTATTTCTCAAGTGAGAAACGGGTGGCTATACCAGACCAAAAAAAAAAAAAAAATCATATACGAACAGCCAAACGTAGGTACCGAATATTTATTATTTCAACGAGAGCTAAAACAATAAACATGGCTCTCCATTCTACACTTTTTAACAAAAATTGAACTCGGCCTTGCCACAAGATAAGATATTTCGAGTAGCGCATTTGCTGAATTCGTTTTAGACCCTCAAATTCAACCAAGTTCTTCGCCCAAATTAGATCAATTTTCAAAGTATTGACAAAGTCCACAAGATATGGATGATAAACTAAATTAAATTTATCAACACCAAGAAAATCAATCAGCTTCACATTTAAAAACTCTTGTGAAAGTGGACGTTCAGTAAGAGGGGTGGCACAATCTAGAGCTGGGAGTACTTGATTATTCAGTGTAACTATTTGCAATGACTCCTCAAAAGGCATATAGCCATCACTAATGACAAACGACTCCTTTTCCTCTTTTTCACTCGCATCAGAACTGGTATCCTGAGGAAGCGGCTCTATTTTCTCTTTTACCCTAGCATCAAAATTGGTATTCGCGGGAAGCGGCTCTATTTCCTCTCTTTCTCTAGCATCAAAATTGGTATCCTCAGAACTTCCAGTCAACTCACAAAATTGGAGCTTTTGGGTTAATTCATCTAAGAAATCCCAAGCGTCTTCAGGGGTTTTATCCAAAAATTCGTCAGTGGACCTAAAATCCACCTCGCATGGCTTAAGGTTTAAACCACGGCAAAAGATAACCAGAAGACTGCCAAGCTCACAATTAAAACTCGACCAAGAGAATACAACAAATTTAAATCGCTCCCAACACTGTGACAAAGACTCATCATCATGTTGAGAGAAATCGGATAGTTCTTCTAAAAGCATATGAGTCTCATATGAGGGATTGAAATGATTGAAAAATTGTATTACAATTTCACTCCATGTCAATCTTGGACTCAAACAATTAAACCAATCGAGAGCACTATCACGCAAAGATGCTGAAAATACATGTAAAAGAGTTACTTCATCGCTAGAAAAATCATTCTCAAGGTCATGAATATGCGAAAAAGGATTTTCTGATGCCATACCATAAAATATTGGAAGTGATACTAAACAATCAAATTGTTTTATATAACCGCCAAACCACCCTGCAAAATCGGCCATTTTTTTTTTTTTTTGCTTTTCAACAATTAAAAAAAATAAAAATAAATAAAGAACTAAAAAGAAAACAAAATAAAAAAATAACTACCCGGATTCTTAACACACGTTACCGTCCCCGGCAACGGCGCCAAAAATGCTTGACCGATTCCTAGACCTAAAATAATGGGTTGCCCCAAGCGTAGGGCTGAGACCGATGTAGCACAATACCCGGTAAGACCGGAGTCGAATCCACTAAGGACGGTGAAGTGTGTGCTGTGGAACTCGGATTGTAAAATCAAAATTAGCTCTTAGGTAGCCACCCCTTGTCGTTTTGGTAGAGATTAACTAAAACTAACAGATAACTTGCTCAAATAATTAAAAAGAGAGGCACGGTCGTAGGGAATCCGACGCTCGCTACCCAATCAGAATTAGCTCGCTTTTCAAGGTTCTAAAAACGATTAAATTTAGGGAGAATTGGAAACTCCGAAAGATGCGAATCCTAAGGTTGCCGGTCCCGTACACAGCAGCAAACAGGTTTTGGTCCCCTGTTCCTGCTCACATGAGCCCTGGTAATGCCTCGGATTCGTCCAACGGACGTAGTTTTCACCAACTAAATTATTTAATTAAATTAATGTACAGAAAAATTGCGAGACGAATCCTAATGGGTCGCAACGCGCCGTTACCCAGCGATCAAACCTCAGAAAAACTACTCACTCATTATTAAGTAATAAACAAAAGAAACCCTAGATTCAAACATGCTTCAATTACTCGAAACGAAAAATAAACAGAAGATCCAAACCAAACAAAAACAATCGAATAACTTTAATGAAGAACGAAAATTAAAACGAATTACCAGAGTGCGAGTAATTTGAACAAAGCTTCAAGACTTAAGGTAAAAAGAGCTCGAAAGAAAACAAACAGTAATCAAAGAAAGGAATCGGCAGACCCCGTTCTTCGTTTCCGAGCACTCCCCGCTGCTGCTGTCTTTTTTTCCTTTTTATAGTGCTACCTATGTGTTGAACACAAATTTCGAGTCTGCGAAAAAAGACGGAAAGATGCTAAATAAGTCAATTTTATTAATTTGAGAAATTTAGGGTTACAATCTCTAATGCAATTTTCAAAGAAAATTAATCCTCTGATTCTTCTCTTCGGTTGTTGAAACGAGGGCTTGACAGCTTGATCTCGATTTGAACGGCGATATCTTCTGCGGTCTTTGCGAAGATGATGGCGAATTTGACGAGCTTTGACTTGAGGGCTTTGAGGCTTTTTCTCAAGTTGAATTGCTTGATCTTCTCCAATTTAGGTGAAAAAGATGACGGATTTGTGGATATTGACTTGAGGGCTTTAGAGCTTCTTTTCAAGTCGGTATTTGAGATCTTCTTCGATTTGGTTGAAGGAGATGCGGATTTGCAGATGTTGATTTGAGGGCTTCAGAGCTTGGTCTCAAATTAGTATTTGAGATCTTCTTCATTTGGTTGAAGGAGACTAATGATTGGCAGACTTGGCTTGAACGTACTTCAGGGCTTGGATACTTTGAACTGAAGAGTGTTTGGCTTGATGTGGACTTGAAAGATTCTGAAGGGCCTTCGCAGCTTTGATCTTCAGAGTTTTGGAGTTTGGATTTGATGATGGAGATTTGACTTGAGCGTTCTTCAGGGCTTTGAAGCTTTGATCTGAAGAACCGTCTTGTTTGATGTGGACTTGACTTGTATATTCTCCGGAGCTTTGAAGCTTTGATCTGAAGAACCTTCTTGTTTTGAAGAATTCTGAAGGGCTTGAGGGCTTTGATCTTCAGAGCTCTGGAACTTGTGTGCTTCAATGTGCTGATGGAAAATATGAGAGGGGAGCACCTCTATTTATAGAGATGTGGGATGGAGAGTCACGACCAATCTCTGCTTCCTTCACATTTATCTCCCTTTAATTATTTATTTATTTAGTGTAAAAGAAATAATTAAATTCAATAATTATCCTTCTTTCTTTTATAGAGATGTAGGATGGAGAGTCATGATCAATCTCTACTTCCTGCATATTTATCTCCCTTAAATTATTTCTTTATTTAGTGTAAACGAGATAATTATAATTCAATAATTATCCTTCTTTATTTTATTTTAAGAAAGATAATTACATACAGAGAGAAATACAATTATTATTTCACCAAGTGACTTAATTTGATTGGCCAGTCTCAATAAAAATAATAACTGTGTCACTTTGACACGTGGCACCATTTGATTGGCTTATACGTATCATCTTGACTTTTGACCTTGAGACACATGGCAACATTTGATTGGCCATTTACTGTGCCCTATTTACTAGGTCTCGCAACACGTGGCAACTTGTGATTGGCAGTAAATTTTATGTGTCTACACTATGTACTTGGCAACCCTAAAATTTTCGAAAGAATTATTCATTCTCAAAAACAATTCATTGACCTGGCCCACTGCCAAGTCATACGGCCAATTTCCAGATTCCAGTGCATCTCTATTGCAGTTAGGACTTTTATCCGGTGCATCTCTTTCATTTATCTACAAACTTGATAAATCCCGATTTTGCTTTGACACCAAATAGATCTAAAATTTGCACTTTAACTCTGAATGTTATCCATCGGCATCGAGAGTCCTGAAACGCAATTAACGAATATCAAACCCCAAATAGTGTGCTTAACGGACATAACAAGCCTAAGTTAGGGGGCGTAAATAGACATATTTACGCACCTATCAGATGGTATAATACAAGAGAGACACCTATTCACAGAGGAGTGATAAGCGCGTAAATGTTCATATTATCGCTCCCTAATTTATAATTGTTAAGTCTATTTATTTTATTACTTGATGTTTTAATGTTTAATTTTTATATTGTAAGTGTTTTAAAGCTTAATAAATTAATGTTGATTAAATCATGGATTGGACCATATAACTTTTGCTCCTACTGTTGCATGTTTCGGAGGGCCTAAAAAGGCTACCTTTTATTACCAATTGTCTTGACTGAAGTCTTGACAAAACAAAAACGAAGGGGCCTTAGCCAATGGGCCCACAAGGGTTTCTATTTACTCTGCTACAGAAAGACATAAAAGTGGAGAAAAAAGAAAGCTGCGCACAGTGATTTCCGCGGACGGAGGGCTGCGGCACAATTTGTTTAGTGTTTTCTTTTCCTTTCAAGTTTTGAAGTTTTGTTCAAGTACTAGTACTCCGATAATTAGTTTTAATTTCTGTTTTTAATAAAAGATATTCACTGGTATTTGATTAGTTAATATTTCTTGTTTATTTTTTATCTCGCCTAATAGAAGCATGTTTCAAATTAAGATTTCTTGTGTTTCTTGTTCAATGCATAGTGAGTCGTCGTAAAGGTAGGGTTGCAGGCAGATTAGCACATCGTGGCTAATCCGGACACTGCTCTTATTTTTAAACATTGAAAAAAATGACTTTAAATTGGAAAAATACTTTCCATAGACGAATCCGGGCATCGTCGGTGAATGGGAGAATGAGGGTCCAAAACTCATTCTTCACTGCGCATGGGTAAACGGCGACCATAAGGGTTCGTATCTTGCGGGGTATCTTTTTCAATATTAAATTGGATGTTTTTAAAGAACATCGATTGGGGTAGATGAGTCCAGGCCGGTTGCGAGTGTTATGAATTCTACGACCGTACCTTCTTTTTTAATTATGTGAAAACCCAATTTCTTAGTTTTAGTTAATCTCAGCATCAAACTACAAAGAGTGGCTATCTAAGAGCTAATTTTAATACTACAACCCGAGGTTCCACAGCACATACTTTACCGTCCTTAGTGGATTCGACTCCGGTCTTACTGAGTATAGTACTACATCGGTCTCAGCCCTACACTTGAGGCAACCCATTATTTTAGGTTTAGGAATCGATCAATCAAGGAGCCGTGAATAAATTGCTCATGGAAGTGACAGTCGTTCAAAAAACTATAGATGGGAATTCAGCTCCGTAAACACTTTTTTACAAAAAATTCCTTAAAATTTTCTCATAATAAAAATCCCAAATGCTAATAGTACTAACCATGGGATGTACATTACCGTATGAGGCCCGCTATGTCTCATGTAAAAGTCTATTATTCAGTCACTTTTGCTTTTAACAGTACCCTTTGGGTGTTCTTATACATACAAAGTCGTCAAAACGTATGTGCAGCTTTTATTACGAGGAAGGTTTCGTCTTCGACAGGTCAAATTTTAGGCCCATTCCGTTTGGGTATATTTTATTGCAAAACATCGCTACTTCTAGATCACCATTCGCTAGTCTTGTCTAACATTGGCATTCGGAACTGGCCCTAAGAACCTTAAATTTGTTCTCCGCCATCTTTATATCACTGTCACGGTTTTCAACCACCCTGGCCTTGGTCGAAACGAAAATGACGAGAAGAAGACTATTTTAACATTTTAATACCTTCCATACTCTGATCAAGTCTCTTTGACCGGCCGGCTTCGAGTCGAAAAAATTGAACTAGTTGTAGCCCATGCGTGAGTCATTTTACACACGCGGGTTCATATACAGGTAAATAGCGAGACAGAGAAAGGAGTTATTATTCAATTGTCCGGAAGTACCCCACAAGAATGTGTAGTTGTAAAGTGGCCCGAAGTACTATATATGTGACGGTATTCCCGGACTAACTTGTTTTATGGTGGAGACTAGAGAGAAAGGTGGAGACTGGAGAGAAATATGTAAACATATATACAGAGGCATGCCGACAGATCGAGATGACTACTGCGCGGCCAGATAATTCTGTCTTCCCCGTAGTATTTTATTATTGTAATAACTAATTGTCGATCAGGAGAATTATGTAGTCGGCATTGACTAAATATTGCTTTGACAATGCATATGTAATCCCGAACGTCTAGAATTGTAGGTTCTCCAAAGGGTCCCTTTCCAGTTTTTCCTTCCACTTGGTTCATGCATGCATTGCTCGGTTCAAAAATTCTAGAACTCCCAATTCATGACCTTTTCCTTCCCTAGGTAATTAGGAAAATAACAACCAACACCTAGGCTTAATTAATCAGAGCCTCTGCTAGTGGATGGTGTAATTTGTTCCTAAAAAACCTGGGGTACAGGAAAAAAAAGAAGAAAAACGTGGATTATATGGTAGTACTTTGAAATAGTTTTTTTTTTTTCTATCTACCAATTGTGGGACAATCACAATATTTGCCATGTGCTGTGTGAGCTAAAGGAGGCAATGACTAGTATTTTATACACAATCAAGGAGAGTCCACACTTTGTTCATATTTTATTTGGAATGAAAAGCACTTTTTTTAAAAATTCCGGTATTTTATAAGGGCTACCACAAGTACGTAATTCTATAACAACATATCTCTGCCAAATTAATCATGCAACCAAGTTAACACATTGGCTTTGATTGTGCATATGGGTCATCGATTCTGATGTCTGATGGACAACTACCATCCAAAATCGACGCGTGAAATCTTTTTTTTGTTTAAGACAATTGAGGATAATTGGGTGAATTAATTATCCAAATAGGAGACATCCAACGTTCCTGAATCACTGTTTAAAATTACCATCCAAAATTAATTATCCAACGTTCCTTAATCACCGCCACTTGGAGCCTTGGGTCCTTCTACCATGCTTCACAATTCGGATGTGAAGTATCAACGTCTGGTGGTGGAGATCTAGTATTGGGGCACTAAGTCGTGGTGCCTCTACACAGCGAATATTTTTTCTTAATTAAAAGAGATATTAAAGAAAAAGTTTGCTCTTCGGACTCGAGGAGATTTTCTCCTTTTGTTGGTTTTCTTCCCACGGGATATGCCCATTTTGTTCCTTATTAAAGATGTGAAATTATCAAAAAATGAAATCAAAGAAATTAAAAGTGTCGTACATTGGGTGGGTCCCGTCTTCCATCCCCCATATCTGAAAACAATTATGGAGTTATATTAATAATTGGTTGGTTCATAAATCAGTTTTCAGTGGTTGAAACGTTCAGCAACAGCTTGCAGAATTCAGATAGGAAGAGCCTTGTGATGGATACCTTATCTACATTTGAGCAATTGCAACGCTCTTGAATCCTGATATCAGAACTAATTCTGGTCGTAATATTGTTTTTCTTTATTGGCAAAAATAAGATTTTATTTAAACTGAACAAAATGGTATGTCGAGGCAGCCACAACTCTAGATACACGAAAGATTTGAATCGTAGAGAAGGCCAGAAAAAAAGGAAAAAGAAATAAGAAACTACATCCAATAAGAAATTACTGTTTGTATGTGAGGTTAAGTGATTGTAAACTTGTTCAAAAATAGTCAATTCGCAGACTCTAACCCTTGTGGATTTACCCGATTGCACGGAACGAACTATGTTTAATTCTTTTTGGACCTTAAAACCCAACTCCAATAAATTTTCTTTCTCAATTATTACTCTCATTTCTCTATCGGTCCCTCTCCACTTGTTACTCCAAAAACTTTCCTCAAATTTCTCGTGTTCAATCTATGACTGATTTTGATTCGTGTCCTATTTTGGTGTGCAATTAATTCTACGTGAAATTATAATCTGAAAAACCAAGATCGGATCACCTCGCGATTTACTCAATAAGGAACTTAAATAATCCAACAAGTACATGTATCTGTTTATATATAGCATTACTCTTTGTTCTAATATATCCAACTCTTGTCTAAATTGTCAATTGCATCATTTTCTTTGACAAATCCATCATAATTAATCCATCAATTTTGTTTTTCCTAATTGTTAACTACTTGAACTAGGATAAGTTAATTTCAAACCGCCCCCCATTATTATCACTATCAGGACCAAAGCTCACTTAATACGAGGAGAACTAACTAGGGTTAGTTCAATTGGCCAGGACTTTTGCATCTCTCTAGGAGGTTAGGAGTTCGAGTCTCCCATCTACGTGTGAGTGTTCTTTCCTCAGAGGGCTTTCTCTTTTTTTATTTGTCTCTACCCAATGCTAGTTAGAGCCATAATTAAGCCACTAGGATGAGCAGGAGTACAGCCAAAAAAGGGCATTGGCCCGGACTCTTTTTACCGATCTCAATAATACACTGAACGAACAAATAAACAATTCATTATAGACAATGCAACTACATATATTAATGATCTATTTTCCTCTTTATTCAATTCCTTTCTTAGCCTCTTTGTTTCATTAAAGAAGACAAGCATGGGACCATATTCTCTTTATACTGCCAAAAAGCCAAAAGACAAAAAAAAAAAAAAAAAAAACTTTAATAGTCAACAACACATATACAGAACACATTACCGATATGAACAAGACCACATTAAAGAGTTAATTTTCCTTGATAATATTTTTGCTGTTTTAAGAAAAAAGAGAGTTAATTTCAACGATTAACCTCAAATCGGTGGTCCCTGGAAATGGTGTTAGAGATGGAGAGAATAGGGGGTAGAAGTTAAAACAGAGGGTGGGGAAGACAGAAGTGGATTTTCGGGATAGAGATCGGGAAGGTCCATGGTCAGCTAGCGTTAATGGAGTTTGGCGTCGTCGATGAAGTAAAGTTGGGTTTCCTGTTGGGGGTTTGGATTTTGGGTACTCTTTTCTTTTCTCCTAATTTTTCAGGGTTTTGTTTTGCTTCTCTTTTGAAAGTTTTGGGTGGGGCCCCTTCCACCTCAACTTGTTGTACAGCTTTGGTACAAAATTGTAGTACCCATAGCAAAATTCTTTTGTTAGCCTATGTTATGAAACGTGTAAGGCTATAAGGCTGTATTTGATACAATGTCTTTTGTAGTTTGATTGTGCAACCAAAAACTTTTGAACGGTTTGGATGTGCCTGCTCTGGCACCACGTCAACTGGGTGACGTGGTACCCACCCAGTACTGAAAAATTTCTCGAGTGGTGGAGCATCAAAATCACTGAATTCTTATTAGTCACTTTAAGGGAAACATTAATATCCGACCTTGGACCAACAACATTTTCCGGGAGCATAGACTTTCCCGATAAGTTGATGCCTCTCTCTCACACACACACACATATTTGTCCAAACCACTTGTTAAGATTGCGCCGGCATTCAAATTACAACGTTACTCAAATAAAATCTAAACCATGCAATAATTTTATTTTCATATAATCAACCAACACACAAGAAAAAGTACATGTAATTTTATTATATAGAGGAGAGTAAACTACAGTACTACATAGAACTAGCGAGCTCAACATCCGAACTAAGCAACTGGGAGTCGAACACTGTCAAATACAGGTTTCCCCTCGAGTTGGCGATCCATATAGTCTTTATACTTCATCGGCAAGTACGCTGCCGGGCGATTTTCGCGCTCCATCAGCTCTGGTGCTGGGCTAACCACTGTATCGAGCGACGGTCCAAGTGGTGAGGCTATCGATATCCTTGTAGCTTTGTTGTTGACAACTGCTCTGTGCTTGATGCTCTTGTACCTCCCATTGCTCAGTATCTAATTCATAATTACAAAACCCAAATATTGTGTGAGCTATATAGAAACAACCGATTGACCGACATTGAGCACGTGATGAGCACGTACCCGATGTTGCTATATCTACTAAAGAGTGTGAATTTACCTCAAGATGATCACCAGTGTTAACCAAGAAAGAGTTGGGAAGTGGATGCACATTGAACCACTCTCCGTTGTGCTGAATTTGCAGGCCCCCGATATCGTTCTCGATGAGTAGGGTTAAAAGGCCATGATCGGTATGCGCAGGGATGCCCATTGCAGTTTCTGGTTGCGGACAAACCGGATAGAGGTTCACTGCAAATATTTGCAAACCTGAGTCCAAATTCATTGCCTTCTCTATGTAGGACTCTTCGAATCCTAGGCTTTCCGATACCCCTTTCAGCAGCTCCTTAATCACTTCTCGGCTTCTTTTGGTATATTCTTGCGCAACCTCGCTGCAGAATCAAAATTTCCACACAATTTTAACCAACATGTTTTGGTTTAGCTCCGAGCTCCATTCAGAACATAGAAGATAAATTTTAGAGTGCATTCGAATGAAAAGAGTACTCCAAAATAGTGAGGTCCATGAGGACAATAATGAGACTATGAATGACGCACATGTTTTAAATTTGCCTCAACACCATATTCATGCACTGACTACAAATATAGCCATCAGTGGTGGGCCATGCTACTAGATCTGTTCAAAATTTGGACATATATTTGAAGAAAAACGTGTTGCAGTTTAATTAGGTTACACGTCAACGTTATTTGTACCTGAAACCTTTGGGTTTGTTGGGGAAGTTGAAGTGAGGGTGGACATAACACTTCAAGAAATCCCTCCAGAAGAAGAATTTCTCAACCTTGACATCGACGCCGGTGCCAAACCTGATCGGCTTCCAAATGTCTTTCCCTTCGAATTCCATCTTCTCCTCCATCGGCAGGTTGAAGAAATCATTGCACCCTTCCAGAACTTCCTTCATCAAGCTCTTTGACACGCCATGGTTTACCAGCTAACCCCGGGAAAAAAAATAAAAATCAACTAATGTGTGAAGATACAAGCGCTGCAGAAATGCACATGCAAAAATAGAATAAAATAAAAAGATCATAAAATATGGTTTATGATATACACCAACCACGTTAAAATAATTTGATGTGTTAAGCCAATAATGTTAGGGAAATTTATAGAAATGGTCCTCCTAATTTCATCTGTGTCTCATTTTCATCCTCCAATTATCAATTACAACTCTTTTGACCTTCAAGTTTGGTTTTTGTACCAAATTGGTCCAATTGATAACTTACGTCTGCCAAACTGGACAGAAAAAATCAGATTAAGGGCAATTTGGACATTGCAGTTCTTATCAAATTGGTCCAATTAATAGTATCTACCCTCAATGAAATTTTTTGTATCCAATTTGGCTAACATAAGTTATCAATTGGACCAATTTGATACAAAAACCAAACTTGAAGGTCAAAAGAGCTAATTGATAGTTGGAAGACAAAAATGAGACTCAGATAAAATTAGGAGGATCATTTATATAAATTTCCCACATTGTTATATGGGATGTAATCAATTATTCTAAATCAATGTTAGTGAACCTAAGTACATAATCTATGGTTTAGATTTACTTGAGTAGTGCGCTTAAGCTAGTCCGAATACTTGAATTATAAAAAAAAATCAAATTTTATGCATAATATGTACAAAAGCTTATGTGCTCAGATACTGATACAAAAACGTCTGAAGTCGTAATATGTAATGCATGAGACTCTCATTATTCCGTGAGCAGCACGTGCGTCGAATGCATTCAGATGCTTTGTACATGAACATGTATGTTAAAGCATCCAACTCCAAATCAATTGGTAAAGAGTGGAGAGGTCGCCCAGACTCATATACTAGTTTTGGATGAGATAATTAACCGATATTGGACAAATCCCAACACTCTCCCGCACGAGCGACCCCCAACTCGCACTTGGAGAGGTAAACAAAGGATTCATAATACATGGATCACAATGAAACAAGTGCAACTATGACACAAATAAAGAGGAAAAACTTTCAAAAATCTAGCGTTGATACCATGTTAAAGCATCCAACTCCAAACCAATTGGCAAAGAGTAGAGAGGTCGCCCAGGCTTATATACTGGTTTTGGATGAGATAATTAAACGATGTGAAACAAATCCCAACAATGTACAAATGGACTCTCTCTAATTTAGTTTTTTAAAATTTTCTTGCTTGTAATTCTGAGACCGTAGTACTTCTCGAATAGCTATGTGACATACGTAGTTAGAAAACGTGCATTTCACGAGTTCATCATATATATATATATATATATATATATATATATATATAATATGTACTAGTTACCATGAAGAAACCCCATTCTCGGCAGGCTCTGTCCAGATCTTGGATGATTTTGGAGCGTTGATGAGGATCAGCAGATGTGAGCAACGAGAAATCAATGATGGGGAATGTATCTTCGTCGGGGTTAGAAGCAGCAGATTCATTAGGATTTGAAGCGTAGGAGTAGTTAGAAGGGATGGACGCGAGACCGGGAGATTCCACCAGTGCTTGGACGGTCACTCGCTTTGATACTTGAGGACTTTCAGTTGGGTTTTCGACAAAAGTTTCTGAATCCATTTGAGAGAGAGAGAGAGAGAGAGAGAGAGAGAGAGAGATTGTTCTATTGGTAATGGATGAGAGAGAAAGAGAGCGTAAGTGTTACGTTGTGAAGATAATAAGTGTAGGTAGTGTATATATATATATATACATATATATATATATATATATATAGGTGTAGGTGTAGGTAGTGTTGGAAAATGCACGTGAGTCAGTTGTTTTATTGTCCTAGTCTCTAGGAAAGTCTATCTTTTACCTACTCTTTTAGAGTAAGTTGGAGTTTGTTGCACTATTTACTGAGTCTGTTAGCACTTTGTTAGGAATAAACCGTTGATTATTAGCTCTGTAAATAGAGCATGTTATCATGAGTCAATGTATTGAGTTTCAGCAATAAAATTCAGTCTCATTCAGTCCCTTGTTTCCAATATTCAACAGCGGTATCAGAGCCACCGAGTGAGAAAAGAGAGATAGGTAATAATTTAGTAGGGAATAGGTAATATTTGCTGACTAAAATTACATTTGGTCAGTGAATATCAATTTTTTCCCCTTTTACACAAATTTCAAGAAAGGAAATATTTGTTCCGACGGACATTGATCATGATGCAACCTTTCCCGATCAAAGCCGTCCAATTTTTTTTTCCTTCTTTAATCATAAGATTTTTCGTAAATTTTTGGCTCGATCGGCCGGGTTAAGGAAAGCTGTCTATCAGCACGCAAATTCTTAAATAAAAAGAATTTTGTTGTTAGATCAAGTGTCTATCCATAGGCGGTCAACTTCATTCTTGGTACGAATGATCTAATTTGTATTACGTCAAAAGAGATTATTTGGATTTTGCCAAAAAAAGACCTCTCGTAGGTTTTGCTTTAGTTTTTGTTTACTGTTTTTTTTGTTGTTGTTGGTTTTCTTCCCCTGCATGGGACTTTCTCTCACTCCTTGTGTGTGTTGTTTTGGTGGGTTTTCTACGTCGTCTTGATGCTTTTTGAGGTTGGAAACGAGTCTTGTCCTGAATGTTCAATTCGTTTGTGAGTTTAGGTCTTTTTTGTGGTTGCTTTCTTCTTTCCTTGGACGTGGCTAACCCGTTCGGCCATTCCCGATATATGTTTTTCATATCAATGAAAGTATATCTAAAGTTTGACAAAAAAAAAAATTTGGTAAGAACCTCAGCCCCGTTATATATTTTAGAAAAAAAATTAAATAGACATCCTATCAGAGTCATCCTAGGTTCCACGGACTTAAATGCTAAGTCTTGGTCATTGGATGGTTGTGCCCATTGTCTTGGTCGATGTCGATGGTAAGGCCTTCATATTCCCATTAACTTAGGGCATGCTTGTCTTTGATCCAAAAACTCCACACATACTTCTTAGAGTAGTCATTTCCGCCCTTTTCTTTTTTGTCCTTCTAGCCTAATGTAAGTATACAAGATCACTCTGCCCATCTATTTTGGTCCCCATTTATTTGCTGTTTTTTGTCCCACGTATACCAGGTAATCGCTAGGACTAAACCAGTCATGCATTGTCTTCAAAATGTTTCTAGTCTTTGGGACCAATTAATTATAAAGCAGAAATACATTTTATAATTAACCTCTTAATTTAGTTATTGTTTGGATTTGTAAATGAAAAGTATCTAACATGTGAATCTAACTTTTGGCCCCAACAAACAAAATTCCTTGCTCCACCCCTAGGTGCAATGAATCTAATCTAATAGGCGACCTGTCGGCAGTATCGTTATTAGTGTGAAGAAAAATGAAATTATGTATTATTGATCATGTACTCATTTGTGGGCTTTAAATAACAAAAAGGTTAATAACTATTGCCCACTAATTTTGCACGAAAGCAATTAGCTATAAACTCATATCAAAACATTAGTTTTATTTAGGATTACAGCAAAGCATTTCCTTGTTTTTCAAAATGACTTTTTAATAAACACATTTTAGCTATACTTTTAAGAAATCAATTTTGTCATAGAACCTAAGCAAAATTAATAATTCTAATTCTAACACAAAACCTACTGTCACTTCTATCCTACAAGCGTTATCAATTGAACCTCAAATGGTACTACACTGAGAAACATTATCACTACAGTCCACACTACGACAGTAACCAAAATGACAAGGTTTACGAACTTATACATCTCTGTGGATGAGACAACATTGGCTGAAAATGTATAAGCGAACGCCATGGTCATCAGAGGCGGCAGGGATTTTGACCCCGAAGGACCGGATTATTAGACATATATTTTTGGGAAATTTATATAAATAGTCCTCCTAGTTTCACCCAAGTCTCATTTTCGTCCTCCAAGTATATCATGTGGTTGCTGATATCGAGTGATCTTCGATTTTGGTGACAATGCTATAATTAGTAATAAGTGAAATCCTAACTGTTCAGATCAAGTATTATAAAAAATTACTTGATAGTTATGTTTTACAATTTATACCTTTGATTTACTTGATAGTCAACTAGGTCTTATGTTGCACTTATTGTTGCAGAAGCCACACGATCGCAAAAAAATCATTACGATCGAGACTGTTCTTTTTGTTACACTTGTTGAATAATTCATCCTCGTAAATTTGCAACTCGATTAGGTTTAGAAAACCCCTTTATCGAGACATGAACTCATAATAAAATAATATTTTTGTTCAAACAATTGTCTAATAAAAAACGATCAAACTATAATCTCTGATAAAGAATGATCTTTAAACCAGTAATAAAACGAAGATAAATGCTTCTAACCGGGCAAAAAGACCTGAAGTGGGGAGGTTCTAATTTTTGTATTTGGAGAAATAGGTTCTGTCTATGAATGTGATTGCAATATTCTCTTTTAGTGTGTAGGTCCTAAAAAAAAAAAATTTTTGGTGTTAACAAGGTTTTATATATTTTAAGAAAGTAAATTTAAAAGCTTATCAAAAAATAAGTAAATTTAAAAAATAAGAGTAAAACAGACGAAACCGAATGGTATAAGTTTATTTATTACCCGAAAAGATAATAAAGTATAACAGTGGTGGAGTGGCAAGTTATGTGTGGGATGAAGCATATGGTATCAGGTTCGAGACTTTGGGCTCCTTCTTGGAACAAGGGAATCTTACCAAGGCAAATCCCCATCAAGAAGGCAATTTAATTTTTCTATTTTGGTGACACCCCCTGATTTTTTTGTAATAACATTTGAAGCCACAATGCAATTATTATTTGTGGGCACACGCCCCGAAAATCGCCCGATTTTGGTTTGTAAGAATTCGTTTGGGGGGGGGGGGGTGGCCCTTTTGGAAAATAGCACGGCGAAACGCTTCGATTCAGAGTCGCCACTCGGGTTTTAGCGGAAGAACACCCAAGGAACCGAACTCGAGAACGTTTGCTACGTTTTGTTTTGAAAAGGGTTGGATTTGATTTGAAGAGGCGTAGACTGGTCCGTCGTCACCTTCGATATCTGAGGTTCGGGAGCCAGGTTACGAGAGGGGAAGGGTTTTATGGCACCCCTCTCGCCCAATCCGGAGATCGGTCTCTACTTGGGAATTTTTATCAAAACGTTTGCACTTTTCTCTCATTTGATCATTTTTGGCCAGTTAGGGCGGGGGAACAGTTAATAGGGATTAAAACGGTAACAAGTTGCAGTTTGTATGACAAAAATGTTTATGGATGATGATTTGCTTGCTTGAATTGATTTAAACGTAAGAACATAGATTGAGAACAAGCACTGCCAGAAGCTCAACGGGATGATGTACGCTGCCCGTCAGGTGCGGGAGCAGGCGACATGCTGGGACGCAATGGCCAGGCCACTGCACGCCAACACACCCTGCGCACGCCACCTTAAAGCTGGCGTACACTACCCTACTGATTTCTCACAGCTTCTACTCTCAACCCTCTGGGCTCTGGAATGGACCAGTGCACACCCAGGACAAACCACGCAGTTTATAATGTAGATCAGGTATATGTACAGGCATAAGGAATGACCAGTAGCCAGGAAATAGCAAAGCAAAACCCCATAAACAGAGTGGGGAGCAAAAGGGCCAGGATGGAACTGTGATGTAAGGGCCAGGCACTGGTTTGTATCAAACATGTCGTACGCCACCTAGTGGAGACCGTACGCCAGGCTTGCATATTATCCAGTGTTTGGCTTTACATCATCTGGGTTCTGGAACATTACCAGACATACCCCAGAGGCCTTGTGAGTAAAGAAAATACAAGTATTGAAAGCTACATTCGGACAGTTCTAAAATACAGAAAGCAATAGACTGGTTTTTAGCATGTTAGAAGGTGATGACATAAAGGAAATGAGCAATAGATGAGCTCTTCATGATCCCCACGCCAGCTGCGCACGTACAGCCAAAGGTGGCGTACAGCTAAGAGGAGCTGGCGTGCGACATGACTTGGCTCCTACGACTGATTTATTTCACCGAAAAGGGGCCTGGACTAGTATCAGCTACTAGCCAGAACCCTTCTGGTTCCCCTCAGGGGTTGAAAACAGAACGCAGCACAAAGGTAGTATACCTTTGGTGCAAGAGAGAGGAAGGATGGTGGTGAGCTTTGGTTGAAGATGGAGGCTGTATAACAACTGATCAGTAGAGAGAGGGGGTGTGAAGCTTCTCTATCTCTCACTCTTACAATGGGAGAGCAAGAACAAGAGAGAAGAGAGGGAATGGACTTAAAGAGTTAATGGGGTTAACCCCTTGCAAATGAATGCAAGGGGGGTATTTATGGTGGAGAGAGGAGCTGAAAACCAGGGTTGATTAGCTGGGGTTAGGGTGGTTAGGGCTGGTTGGGGTTGAGTGAGGAGCTTCCCATGCATTAAATGCATGGGACTAGGTGGTGGGTAGTGTAGGAGAGAGAGAGAGATGAGCCAGACGAATATAATCATCAGGGGCACTGTTCCCTGTACTTTGGAGCCGCAAAAGTCTCGGTCGCGTGCTTTAAAAACGGTGATTTGACTGGTCTTGACCCTCCGTACGCCACCTACGACCTGCCGTGCGCCAGGTCAAACTCAGTCAACGGTCGATGACCGACACATGGCAAAATCCTGGCGCACGCCAAGGAGGAGGTGGCGTAAGCAAGGTATGGTTTTGCTGAGGCTTATTTGGCTCTGGTTTTGAAGGGTTTGAAATGGTTTGAAAGAGGAGGGTCCAATGCTCAAAGCTCACGACCTTCCATCGACCTCGGAGAGTTTTCGACCGTTTATCATCATCGGGTCAACAAAGAAAGTAAAAGGACTAATCTGGACAGTCCAGAATGGGGTGTCTACATTATTGCCGACTAAATATTTAGTCGTTAAAAGTTAACTTTACCGACTAAAAGAGAAACTGCGACTAAGTTTTTTAGTCGTCCATTCAGATGCTAAAACCATCCATTGGCCGACTAAACCTTATTTAGTCAGCAATTACATTTGCCGACTCTCATTCCCTGACTAAATTGCCATCCAAATTATTTAGTAGGGAAAATCATTTGGCGACTAAAAAGGTCACATTTGGCGACTAAACCTTTAGTCAGCAATTGTGTTTTTTCTTGTAGTGATTAACTTTCAAGTTGTTAATGAGTGTCAGAAAAAATGGATAGCAAACTATATTAAAATTATCAACACCAAGAAAGTCAATTTGTTCTAACGTGATAATCTCTTGTAGTCGTGGAGACTCAGTAGGAAGGGTGGCACCATCTAGAGCCAAGAGTATTTGATCGTCAAGAACAAGTGGACTTTGCACATTTATTGGCAACGACTCCTCAGGAGTCGCGTCATGAAAATCCATCTCAAGTGTACTAGAATATTCTTGAGAAGACTGTTGCACTTCAAGTGAACTAACTATTTCGTTAGTTATAAATGGCTTTGTTGTTTCATCTTCCAATACACAAGAATTAATCACTTGAAAATTTTCAACTTGATTGCAAGAAAGACTCTTGTTTCCAATATTCAACAGCGGTATCAGAGCCACCGAGTGAGAAAAGAGAGATAGGTAATAATTTAGTAGGGAATAGGTAATATTTGCTGACTAAAATTACATTTGGTCGGTGAATATCAATTTTTTCCCCTTTTACACAAATTTCAAGAAAGGAAATATTTGTTCCGACGGACATTGATCATGATGCAACCTTTCCCGATCGAAGCCGTCCAATTTTTTTTTCCTTCTTTAATCATAAGATTTTTCGTAAATTTTTGGCTCGATCGGCCGGGTTAAGGAAAGCTGTCTATCAGCACGCAAATTCTTAAATAAAAAGAATTTTGTTGTTAGATCAAGTGTCTATCCATAGGCGGTCAACTTCATTCTTGGTACGAATGATCTAATTTGTATTACGTCAAAAGAGATTATTTGGATTTTGCCAAAAAAAGACCTCGTAGGTTTTGCTTTAGTTTTTGTTTACTGTTTTTTTTTTTTTTTTTTTGTTTGGTTTTCTTCCCCTGCATGGGACTTTCTCTCACTCCTTGTGTGTGTTGTTTTGGTGGGTTTTCTACGTCGTCTTGATGCTTTTTGAGGTTGGAAACAAGTCTTGTCCTGAAAATTCGTTTGTGAGTTTAGGTCTTTTTTGTGGTTGCTTTCTTCTTTCCTTGGACGTGGCTAACCCGTTCGGCCATTCCCGATATATGTTTTTCATATCAATAAAAGTATAACTAAAGTTTGACAAAAAAAAAATTTGGTAAGAACCTCAGCCTCGTTATATATTTTAGAAAAAAATTAAATAGACATCCTATCAGAGTCATCCTAGGTTCCACGGACTTAAATGCTAAGTCTTGGTCATTGGATGGTTGTGCCCATTGTCTTGGTTGATGTCGATGGTAAGGCCTTCATATTCCCATTAACTTAGGGCATGCTTGTCTTTGATCCAAAAACTCCACACATACTTCTTAGAGTAGTCTTTTCCGCCCTTTTCTTTTTTGTCCTTCTAGCCTAATGTAAGTATACAAGATCACTCTGCCCATCTATTTTGGTCCCCATTTATTTGCTGTTTTTTGTCCCAAGTATACCAGGTAATCGCTAGGACTAAACCAGTCATGCATTGTCTTCAAAATGTTTCTAGTCTTTGGGACCAATTAATTATAAAGCAGAAAAATTTTATAATTAACCTCTTAATTTAGTTATTTTTCGGATTTGTAAATGAAAAGTATCTAACATGTGAATCTAACTTTTGGCCCCAGCAAACAAAATTCCTTGCTCCACCCCTAGGTGCAATGAATCTAATCTAATAGGCGACCTGTCGGTAGTATCGTTATTAGTGTGAAGAAAAATGAAATTATGTATTATTGATCATGTGCTCATTTGTGGGCTTTAAATAACAAAAAGGTTAATAACTATTGCCCACTAAAGAACCCTTTTTGCACGAAAGCAATTAGCTATAAACTCATATCAAAACATTAGTTTTATTTGGATTACAGCAAAGCATTTCCTTGTTTTTCAAAATGACTTTTTAAAAAACACATTTTAGCTATACTTTTAAGAAATCAATTGTAGAGACCCATATTTTTAGACCGTATTTTTTTTCTTTCGCAATCGTACGACTTGTCGAGATAGACGGTATGGATTTACGGTGCGGCGTGTTCGTGGAAGGATATAATAGTAATTACGTGAGAGGTGCACGTGTGAGTGTGTGGCACGAGAAGCAGGGGATCCCTCCCCAACCTTTATCTTTTCCAGGGAGAATAATTCTCCCATTTCTCTCCCTCACTCTTCGGCTCACTGTCTCTCTCTCCTCTCCTCCGAAATTTTCTCTCCTCTCTTCTCCCTTTGATCTCAACACCTTATAGCATGATTCCGGACAAAGTCCAAGAATTAAAGTTGTTCTACGGAGCGCGGGCTTTCTGAATATTCAAGAAAAATTACGATCGGACCACGTGGGCTTCGGTTGACTTGGTCAAAGGGGTCGGGTTTTGCTCAAAACCCTTGAGGTAGGGATTTCTTACTCTTGTTATGCGTTTATACAGTGTTTATGTACCTAGATCGTGCTTTGTTTCGTTGTTTGAGGTTGTTTGTTCCATTTCCGAAAATCTGCAGAACAGAGTCTCTATTTTTGGGGTTTTACGCCTTCTTAAACTCCTGATTGAATTTTGATTCCTTCATATGAAATAGAGTAGACTTAGAGCCCGTTCTAATGCCGCTGGAATCACTCGAAACCGTTGAGAATTGAATTTATGATGATTTTTAGAAAAGTGGTCTGCAATCTGTCTCGTGTTCTGGATTTCAGTCTGCTTCGGACGGCCATAAATTCCTCGTCCGATGTCCGTTTTATGCAAACTTTATGTCGGTTCGAAGGTCTTAAAGTTAGCTTTCATTTGCCACTGGAATCGCCTTAAAATTCTTAGTACATCCAAAGTTATGATCATTTGAGTGGAGGTGTCTCAATCTGTCACGCAGATTCGTATCGCTTCGGTAAATGCCTATTTAACCGTCCTTGGACTGCAGATTTGACTAGGGTTCCTTCATACCTTTTGAGCTTCATTCACTTGCGCAACTTTTGGGACCAGAATCGTTCAAAAATACTAAGAACTCGATTTATTATGATTTTTAGAAGATTGCCCTGTAATCTGAAAGTCTGGGCAGCATACAGAGCAGTGTTTATTCATCGTTTGCTATGGTTAAATGATGTTGTTGGTTATGGGTCCTTGTGGGTTTTAAAGATTGGTAAGTTGGTGAACTTTTGGCGTTGGAATCATTGAAAAATATTGAGTATGAAATTTTTAATGAATTGTCGAACACTGACCGCTCTCTAGGACAGTTTTGGTCCGTTGATTCTCGTTCGTCTGTTTTGACTCTCAATCACTTCTAACACATCTAAAACACTTTTGAACCATCCCTAAGCTTGGTTGCTTATCCTTTGGTGACTCATTGATCGTTCCCATTCCCTAGGGATTTGTTAAGTGTAATTTTAGTATTGTCATGAACGGATGGGTACTTTAGAAACTGCTTGTGAGTAGCATGCTGTATAGGTGCGGGGATATATTTAGAGGTATGGTGAAGACGTTTGTATTTGCTAATTTGCGATACGGTAGATTATTGGTCTTGTAATGCCATGCGATAGATTAAATGGCTTTGGATTCGATTGTATGACTTGATGTTTGTGAAATGGAAAGTGAAATGAATGTGAATATCAAATCGACACGGAGAATTTTCAAGGCCTAACCTTCGAGGTAGGTGCTTGGCAGGGGATATCAGGGTCCCATAATTAGCCTGGCAGGAGCTAAAAGCTCATATTTCACACTCAAGGCCTAACCTTCGAGGTAGGTGCTTGGCAGGGGATATCAGGGTCCCATAATTAGCCTGGCAGGAGCTAAAAGCTCATATTTCACACTCAAGGCCTAACCTTCGAGGTAGGTGCTTGGCAGGGGATATCGGGGTCCCATAATTAGCCCGGCAGGAGCTAACGCTCATATTGAACACTCAAGGCCCAACCTTCTAGGTGGGTGCTTGGCAGGGGATATCGGGGTCCCATAATTAGCCCGGCAGGAGCTTCGGCTCAACACACACACGATGAGATGGCGTTGGACACATGAAAGGTGGGAATGGTCCTAGTGTGAGTCAACAGATTCTGATATTCACGCTCGAATTACGGATCTTGACCTGTATTGGTTTGGTTTTGGTTTTCACAAGTCATTTTGAAGTAAAAATGAAAGTTTTAAGGGAAAGAGAGTTGATATTCCGTAAAGTGAAATTGTGATAGATTGTGGTGTTTATGCATGTAGTAAATGAGGTGGTTGAGAACCTATTGTTAGTTGTTTGGTTTGATGTGAACTTAGTATAGTCTTGAGTTTGACATGAGTCTGACAGGAATCACGATAAGATGCTTAGAACATAGAAGTCGATATCCATTTGTCTGTTGTGGTAAATCCCTGTTGTTCATGAAACTTATTCATCTCTGGTGCATATTTCATCTCATTTTCGTATAGCTTGTGTAAAGATTTCTCTACTGGGCGCGTGTTTGCTCAAACCTATTATCATTTCAGGTACAACACAAGGGTAGTGACATGAAGTGCATGGAGTGCATCTTTGCATTAAAAGGGGTTTTCAGGAGCTAGCTATATATTGTAAATCAAATTGTATTGTAATGTACTGGAATATCTTAATTTGAAATGTTGTATTTGTGGACAAAATTGAGGATTTGGGAACAGTATTGTATTTTGGGATATCGGCTATACTATAGTGAGGATTTATACTTCAAATGGTATTGTTATTTATGTTTAAAATTGAGGACGTGACATCAATTTTGTCATAGAACCTAAGCAAAATTAATAATTCTAATTCTAACACAAAACCTACTGTCATGCACTTCTATCCTACAAGCGTTATCAATTGAACCTCAAATGGTACTACACTGAGAAACATTATCACTACAGTCCACACTACGACAGTAACCAAAATGACAAGGTTTACGAACTTATACATCTCTGTGGATGAGACAACATTGGCTGAAAATGTATAAGCGAACGCCATGGTCATCAGAGGCGGCAGGGATTTTGACCCCGAAGGACCGGATTATTAGACATATATTTTTGGGAAATTTATATAAATAGTCCTCCTAGTTTCACCCAAGTCTCATTTTCGTCCTCCAAGTATATCATGTGGTTGCTGATATTGAGTGATCTTCGATTTTGGTGACAATGCTATAATTAGTAATAAGTGAAATCCTAACTGTTCAGATCAAGTATTATAAAAAATTACTTGACAGTTATGTTTTACAATTTATACCTTTGATTTACTTGATAGTCAACTAGGTCTTATGTTGCACTTATTGTTGCAGAAGCCACACGATCGCGAAAAAATCATTACGATCGAGACTGTTCTTTTTGTTACACTTGTTGAATAATTCATCCTCGTAAATTTGCAACTCGATTAGGTTTAGAAAACCCCTTTATCGAGACATGAACTCATAATAAAATAATATTTTTGTTCAAACAATTGTCTAATAAAAAACGATCAAACTATAATCTCTGATAAAGAATGATCTTTAAAGAATGATCTTTAAACCAGTAATAAAACGAAGATAAATGCTTCTAACCGGGCAAAAAGACCTGAAGTGGGGAGGTTCTAATTTTTGTATTTGGAGAAATAAGTTCTGTCTATGAATGTGATTGCAATATTCTCTTTTAGTGTGTAGGTCCTAAAAAAAAAAAATTTGGTGCTAACAAGGTTTTATATATTTTAAGAAAGTAAATTTAAAAGCTTATCAAAAAATAAGTAAATTTAAAAAATAAGAGTAAAACAGACGAAACCGAATGGTATAAGTTTATTTATTACCGAAAAGATAATAAAGTATAACAGTGGTGGAGTGGCAAGTTATGTGTGGGATGAAGCATATGGTATCAGGTTCGAGACTTGGGGCTCCTTCTTGGAACAAGGGAATCTTACCAAGGCAAATCCCCATCAAGAAGGCAATTTAATTTTCTATTTTGGTGACACCCCCTGATTTTTTTGTAATAACATTTGAAGCCACAATGCAATTATTATTGCCGACTAAATATTTAGTCGGTAAAAGTTAACTTTATCGACTAAAAGAGAAACTGCGACTAAGTTTTTTAGTCGCCCATTCAGATGCTAAAACCATCCATTGGCCGACTAAACCTTATTTACTCAGCAATTACATTTGCCGACTCTCATTCCCTGACTAAATTGCCATCCAAATTATTTAGTAGGGAAAATCATTTGGCGACTAAAAAGGTCAAATTTGGCGACTAAACCTTTAGTCAGCAATTGTTTTTTTTGCTTCGTCGCAACCTAACCTCTTAGAAAGGTTCACACCCCGAGCGGAGGGCTAGGTCGTTGAAAGCATATAAACCGGCAAGACCGGAATCGTTCCCACAGAGAAAACTTCTTAAGCGAATTTGGAATAGATGTTGAGTAGAGAGTTACGGCATTCAAGCGGCCAACTTTGGAGTTTTGATTCGATTGACGAAATTAAACTTGGAAATAAACTAGATTAAGATGGTCGAGTCATAGGGATTGATTTACCCACGACTTAGCCGTCAAATGGTTCCTTCATCTAACTCAAGAGTGGACCGAAACCGTCCGGATTCCACTAAAAGTATTAAAAGCTGAAGACTATTTGTAACTTAATCTCAAAGCATTAATTCAAACTGAACTCATTTAACGCAAGTGAGAGACGAAAATAGATCGTTCGCACGCGTAAGATTATCAAGCACGTTGCATAAGGCGATAGACTTCATTGATCAAAGAAGCCACCAACCCCATGGTCAATACTAGAAATCATGGGTTTAATTCATTCAAAACATTGAAATTAAGCTAAAGTTAAGAGCAACCATTTGATTGACTAATCCATAGGGTGAACTCACCCGAGGACCGAACCGATTAACTACTCACTCATAGCAAAATGAATAGAAAGCATGCCAAGAAATGAAAACATGATTAACCGATAGAATTAAAAACAAACTTGATTTATATAGAGATCTCAACCGTAGCTACAACATTAATACTTGAGAATTTAACATCTAACCATAACTTAATTGAGTTGTTGAGGAATTGAATGCAAAAGCTTGAAAGAAATGGCTAGGAGCTCTCAAAACATAAAATGACTTAAAGTCTAAAAAGTTACATATGGCCATAAATGGCAATAAAAGACTATAAATAGGCTTAAACAATCAGCCAAAAAGTGGACCAAAAGACCCCTAAAATATCCCAAAAACATGCCTAAAGTAGAAACTTTCTATATATGGAAGGTTGAATTGTTCAGCCAAAAATGCTGGTCGAAGGACATTGGTACCGGTACCACAAAAACAAGGTACCGGTACCAATCCAACTGTCTTCAATTTCAACGAAATGGTACCGGTACCTCAAAAACAAGGTACCGATACCTTTGTGTAGAAACAGCAGAACAGGGCAGCTTGGTTCATCGTGCCTTGGCGTGTCCCTATGGCCTTTCATTGCTTGATTACTTGATCACCGAGACTTGGCGGACACATGCCATGGACACTTGGACTCTAGGATCCCCTTGAGAACCATCCCCGATGCATTAGGCTTGCTTGAACAACTTTGGCACGTTCTTGCCAACCTTGACCTCCGGCCAATCTCCACGGCTTCTTTTGACACCGTTAGGCTTTGGTGACGATGAAATGACTGCCGGCGGGCATTTGGACACTTGGCTCAACCCGGGATGTTGATTGGCCGTCAAAACCTCATTTTAAACACGTTTAACCTGAAAATCACACAAAACTACCTTACGTGCAAAATGGGATAAAAACAATAACTTAAAACAAATAAAAGCCACAAATTAGAGGATTAAAGCCCCAAGATCATGCGATCTAGGGTGCTAATCACACCCCCCAACTTGAACTTTGCTGGTCCCTAGCAAACATAATATAAAACTTAAAACTTAACAAACTTAGAAAAAGCTTAACAATCCTTCCGATAGCACAACTTAAAGAACATGCTCATCCCATATCCCAATCTAGCAAGAGTTCAAAATCACAGTTTATCTATACCACAACTCGCAGCTAGATTCAAAACGAATAACCAAGTACACAGCATGTCCTAAGTAAGCAACAAAAGCCTTGTATTTACATCCAAAGAGAGGATACGCCAATATTGCAAACGCACGCACCCACTAGCAGCCATATCCCACAAAAATGCTCGGAAAGTAGGCAATAGTGAACAAAAATACCACGCCTCATATGTGAAGAGCACTTTAAAACAGAATGAATAAATAAACAACTGAAAACTATCCTACCGAAAGGAAACATGCCACAAACTAACTATGCTAAACATCAATTATTGAATCAACATGGAATCAAGGCGTACTAAGGATCAACTAAGGACTTCATTAGCATATAACGACCTTGGTTTGCAAAGAACGGTTAGCAAAACGGGTGGCGGCCATATCTAGCTTGGTTATCTACCCTTGACCGCCACTGACACAAAACACCAAGTCAAAGGCCACATGCCGGCCTTACAAAAACTTGCATAAGTTAAAGTTAAACTAAAAACAATAAAGAGACAAGATAAAGGTGGGATGTCGACCACCGAACACCCCGACCAAATAGAGGGATTTTCTAACACTAAAAACCACCGACTCTAGTCCTCATTGTCATCACCATCATCATCCTCATCATCTTCTTCACTATCCTCATCGGACTCATCGTCCTCTTCTTCCTCCTCCACACTACTGTCGACCAATTCCGTTTCCGGAGGTGCCTCATATGGGGCTGCACCATCCTCCACCACGTGTTGCGTATGCCATTGTAACTCGTGCCTGAGCTTGCCAACCTCTTTGGACAGCTTCTTCCTCTCCATTTTCTCTTTCTTCCTCTTCTCCTCACTCTTCCACAAACATTTCAGAATAGCAACGTTTTGACAGAAAAGTTTGTTCCACATGCTGTCTTTCTTCTCCTTCGGGCCAGGTTTGGTGGTCAAAAAGGCTTTTGAACTTCCTTTGAGGATGCCAGAACGTGGCTTGCTTTTCTTTAAAAAGGCACCAGTGATAGGCCCCGGGTCAAGTCGTTCCATCTTCTTGTAATCATTTCCTTTCACACCCTGTTGCTTGCAAATGGTGGTAATCATGCAAGGGAAAGGCATCCGGGCAGTTGAAATCGTGCTGTTCTTGAAGTCAATCAACTGATGGAAGATAAATTTCGCCCAATCCACCACTAGCCTCGAATTCATGAAGGCGTACATTAGCTCCCCACTCTTCCTACTCGGCTTGTGCTCTAAACCCCTCGGATACAAATTATGGTGAAAAGCCTTGTTTAACACCCGAATATCATCCCTAAACTCCCCCACAACGTGTGGAATCTTCGCATTCTTTGGGTTCGTGTACAACACATTGTTAATCAGCCCATCATCAATTTCCTCATCACGGGGGTAGTTCACTGTCTCCGGAGCGGGCCTCTCATACCCCAAATACTTGGCAATCACGAAAGGATCAATCATGATATCCTTGCCACCTACTCTCGATACAATCCTAGCAGTGTTGCTAGTTTCAAAACCCGTTGGAGGGGTTCTCATGTTTTGGTAAAACTCAATAACACAAACGATGTTGTACCCCTCCAATCTACGAGTCCAGAAATTCATACCTTTGCTCCGAATGCGCTGAATTACCAAATGATCGTTCCCAATGGACTTTGCCTTAACCTGACGTTCATTCTTGAACCGTCGATTCATCATCCCCTCCTTCCACTCAACCCGTTTATCAGCCTGAACCTGCTTTCCTGTTCTACGAAGCCGTTTCCTTGACCCACGGCTCGACTGTCCAGCCACCGGCTCCTCAGAGCCTGAACTTTCTTGCTCCTGTACAATGTCTGGAACAGGGGCACTAGAACTCGCCCCTGTTACCCCCGGCCTCTTGGTACGAACCATGATTAAAGTATGGAGGGAGAGAAAATTCGGATTTTCAGACTAGGGTAAGGAAATTTTCGGAATTTGAGAAGTGGGGGTGATTTTTGGGTTTGTAGGAGGGGATTGATGGAGATTATATGGAGGAAAGATGGGGGATATGAAGAATGATGGAAAGAAAAGGAAGAAATTCGAAATTTATGGAGAAATTTGTAGAAATTCCGAAATTTGAGAGAGAGAGAATGGGTTTACCTTATTTGTGCTTGAAACCCTTGATTTTGTTGAAGAAACATGGTGATTGATGGAGGAGATGAAGGATATTGGAGAGAATTTGAGGGATTTTGGTGGGTTCGGTGGTTATGGGGAGAGGGGGAGTCGGGATATGGAGGAGTAGAGAGAGAGAGAGAGTCGGGGGTTATGAGAAAAAAATGGGTAGTTCGTGCCTTTAATCACATCTGTAACCGTCGAACAGCATAAGGTACCGGTACCACCTTTTTAAGGTACCGGTACCAAGCCAACTGTCTTGCTCTGAAACAAAATGGTACCGGTACCACTTTTTTAAGGTACCGATACCTTCCTTTGAAAATCTGCAGCCAATGCTTTCTTGGCCAATTCATGCCCCGACCACTTGTAATTCACCCCAAACAACTCCAAACCACCTTGCAAACTTGTAACACCCTTTCTCAACACCCTCCGAACAACCGGATCCCTAGGTTAATGAGAAAGAACGTAGGACACGGACTAGGATACAAAATAGGACGAGGGGACACATTTGTGGTTAAATCAAAGAAAGAATGCCTCGTATCACTTCTTAAGTACGCCATAGATTCCGTAACGATTCAACATAGATATCAAAACACAACTAGGCATGAACATGAGATTAAATATCTGAACTAAGAGTATTAGATAAAAATGACGGGATATGGGTAAAACTTACTTAAAAACACACTCAACACCTAGTTCACTCATCCTTGCATCATGCAACCGAGTTGTAATGTAGAGAAACACTCAAGATTACATCAAACTCTTGCCCTTTAAGAACTTTATGAGCATGTGCCAAGTTGTGTCACACCAAAAGTTATGTACTACGGAAGGATTGCACTATTAAACGAAAAAATTTGTACCAAAAGCATACAAGCATATATATAGCATATATATATCTCTCCCCCCAACTTGAAATGAGCTATGTCCTCATAGCATGGAGAACAATAGTATTGAGAGGGAAAGAACAAGAAATCATACCTCCGGGGGAATGTCAACCCCCGTATACCTCGACCAAGTTGGAGGCTTTGGCGACACCGGCTCCTTTCGTCATACGAACGGCTTCCAAGGTCAACTCCTTCGGCTCTTCCAACGGAACCACAGCTAGTCACACAGGGTCATGGTCAAGGCTTTATTGGACTAACAACCGCGACACGTAATCGCACCCATGCTTAGGGCTCCTGAATGCCTCAGTCACCGTGACTTTAGACCCAATCCACCAAGGCTGGTGTGGTAGCACGTACACCCTGCAAAAGACTTAAGCTCGAACTACCTACTAAGAGACAAATGACATTAGAACCGCCCGGCTCGTGTTATCCGGGCGCTAACAAACATAAGTACGAAAGAAATATTAAGAACACCACCCGAGCTGCACGCAATCTCACGAGTCATACTTTTCTTCCCGTGTCCCACCGAGTAGGCGAAGACACGGGTGGCTATACTAGACCGTCAAATTTGTTACATCAACGCCCGAAGTAAAATTGACCGCTTGACCTCGCCAAGCAATTAAGCCCAGCGTTCCCTATGATCTAAACAAAGTGAGACGAGATAGAGCCAAGCGCCAAAGCACGGGAATACCAAGTCTCACCCAAAGACCTAAACTGCCCCCGATAGGGACATATCTGGGAAGCATGGATCATTAACGGTAAACTACCACAAGGAGAACTAATTAAAGCCCTTACAAAGATGCATTGGGGAAATCTTATCAAGTGAAAATCCCATAACTTAACAAGCATGCAAATATGTACAAAGAGATAAACATTGCCCTTACTAACCGGAGCTGGGCACACGATCCTTGTTTTAATAGCGGCGTGCGGCGCTATATATACCCAAGTCAATGGTGGGTACCCCCTACCCGGGGGCCGGGTCCAACAAACAGTTAAGTTCAGTGGTTACGCTTTCGCTCCCCGTGCAAAAATAGGTCAAAACAAACTAAGAAACAAGAGCATCAGAATAAACAGGATTGCTCAAGTCCTCATCAGGCTCGCCAACTTCAAAATGACCAAGAAACGGCTTAAGCCGCTGGCCGTTAACTTTAAAAACATTCCCATTGGATTCATTGGCAATTTCTATGGCCCCATGAGGGGAAACAGATTTAACAATATAAGGACCCGCCCAACGAGATCTTAACTTGCCCGGAAACAAATGCAATTTAGAATTATACAAAAGCACCTTTTGGCCTATCTCAAAGTCCTTCCTAAGAATGTTTTTATCATGCATAGCTTTGACTTTGGTTTTATATGAACTAGAGCGATCATAAGCATCAGACCTGATTTCCTCGAGTTCATTGAGCTGAAGCTTCCTCTTAGCACCGGCAAGCGGCATTGAAGCATTCATCTTCTTAATAGCCCAATAAGCTTTGTGCTCCAATTCCACCGGAAGATGGCAAGGCTTTCCATAAACAAGCCGATAAGGAGACATTCCCAATATCGTTTTATAAGCAGTACGGTAAGCCCACAAGGCGTCGGTCAACCGAAGAGACCAATCCTTGCGGGTAGGATTAACCGTTTTCTCAAGAATGCCTTTTATCTCCCGATTAGCTAACTCAGCTTGCCCGTTGGTTTGGGGGTGATAAGCCGTGGAGACCTTGTGCACGATTGCATACTTCTTCATTAAGGCCGCAAATGACCTATTGCAGAAATGTGTTCCTTGGTCACTGATTATGGCTCTTGGCATCCCAAACCGTGCCAATATGTACTCCCGGAGAAACTCGACTACAACTTGAGCATCATTGGTGCGCGTGGGGATTGCCTCCACCCACTTGCTGACGTAGTCAACGGCAAGCAAAATGTAGAGGTAGCCGAAAGATGTAGGAAAGGGCCCCATAAAATCGATGCCCCAACAATCAAAAACTTCAATGATTAAGATGGGATTAAGGGGCATCTCGTGACGTCGGGAGATCTTTCCCAAGGCTTGACACCGTTCACAAGTCCTAGCAAACTCGAACGTGTCTTTAAACAAAGAAGGCCAATAGAAACCGCATTGCAAAATTTTAGCTGCGGTTTTCTTGAAAGAGAAATGGCCGCCACAAGCCTCCGTGTGGCAAAAGTTCATAATACTCCGATGCTCAGAGTCTGGCACGCATCGCCGGATGATTTGATCTGGACAGTACTTAAACAAATAAGGATCATCAAATGAGAACATTTTCACCCTTGAAAGAAATCGCTTTCGCTCTTGAGAAGTCCAATGTGTCGGAAGTAACCCCGTTGCCAAGTAGTTGACAATATCTGCGAACCACGGGGTACTCGAGACACCAAAGAGTTGCTCATCCGGGAAAGTGTCAATGATCGGAAGTTTAGATGTACGATCCTCAAACTCCAACCGCGATAAGTGGTCGGCTACCACATTTTCCACTCCCTTTTTATCCTTGATGGTAAGATCGAACTCTTGGAGCAAGAGAATCCATCGAATGAGCCGAGCCTTTGCATCTTGCTTGGTGAGCAAATACTTGAGCGCGGCATGATCCGTGTAAATAACAATAGGCGAACCAATCAAGTAGGAGCGGAATTTATCCAAGGCAAAAACCACAGAGAGAAGCTCCTTTTCGGTAGTGGAATAATTCATTTGAGCATCGTTCAATGTTTTGCTCGCGTAGGAAATAACGCAAGGCTGCTTATCCCTTCTTTGGCCCAAAACAGCCCCGACGGCATAATCACTCGCGTCACACATAAGCTCGAACGGGAGATTCCAATCGGGGCTTTGTACAATAGGTGGCGTTGTGAGACTCGCCTTAAGCTTCCGGAATGCTTCTTCACAATCATTTGTCCACTCAAAAGGGACATCTTTCGAAAGAAGATGGCATAATGGCCGAGAAATGGCACTGAAGTCCTTGATGAATCTCCGGTAGAAACCGGCATGCCCGAGGAAGGAACGAATGTCCTTGATGCACTTGGGAGTAGGGAGGTTGGCAATGAGATCAATTTTCGACTTGTCAACTTCAATGCCCTTTGATGAAACGATATGGCCCAACACGATGCCGTGTGTTACCATGAAATGGCATTTCTCCCAATTTAGAACAAGGTTTTTCTCTTCGCACCGTTCCAATACTTTGTCAAGGTTGGCTAAACACGACTCATAAGAATCTCCGAATACCGAGAAATCGTCCATAAAAACCTCGACAATCTTCTCCACCATGTCACTGAAAATACCCATCATACACCTCGAAAAAGTGCCGGGAGCGTTGCACAAGCCGAATGGCATGCGCCTATAAGCAAAAGTCCCGAATGGGCAAGTAAATGTAGTCTTTTCTTGATCGGCCATGGCTACCTCAATCTGGTTGTACCCGGAGTAGCCATCTAGAAAGCAATAAAAGGCATGGCCAGCTACTCTCTCCAAAATCTGATCAATGAACGGGAGCGGGAAATGATCCTTCCGGGTTACCGCATTTAGCTTGCGATAATCAATACAAACACGCCACCCGGTGACAGTCCGAGTTGGCACAAGCTCATCTTGGTCATTCTTCACAACCGTTACTCCCGACTTTTTAGGTACCACTTGGATAGGACTCACCCATTTAGAATCTGCAATAGGATAGATGATCCCCACATCCAACAATTTTAACACCTCTGCTCGAACCACATCTTTCATAATAGGATTCAGCCGCCGTTGTGGTTGGCGCGATGGCTTCACATTATCTTCAAGATAGATGTGATGCGTGCAAAGGGAGGGAGAGATGCCTTGTATGTCGGCGATGGTCCACCCAATAGCCTTCTTGTGCCGCCGTAATAACGCGAGCAGCTCCAACTCTTGAAGATTCTCAAGAGTAGAAGATATCACCACCGGAAAAGTTTTATTATCGCCAAGATAGGCATACTTCAAAGTTTCAGGCAGGGGCTTTAAATCAAGCTTAGGCGGCTCAACACTAGATGGCAAAGTCTTTCCCTCAATTGGTGGCAACTCCTCAAATGTAGGAATCCACGGTTCCGCCCCACAAACTTCCTCCTCATCAAGAATAGAGCAAAGATACTCAACTTCCGGTGATTCTAAAAAATCAGCTTCCTCAGCGGTAAGACATACCTCCAAAGCATCCTGAGACAAGAGTTCATCCACATGATCTTGAACTATTGAGTCGATACAGTTGACTTCTTGAACATCGTCGTCATCTCCCATTTGACTTCCAACGTGAAAAACATTAACCGCCATCTTCATATTGCCAAAAGTCATGTTCACGAGACCACTCCGGCAATTAATGACAGAATCCGAGGTAGCTAAGAATGGTCTTCCGAGAATAACGGGGGTCGAAGTCGGAGAAGAAACCATAGGGCAAGTGTCCAACACCACAAAATCAACCGGATACACAAAGTTGTCCACTTGAACCAAAACATCCTCCACGATACCTCTCGGAATACGGATGCTTCTATCCGCCAATTGCAAAGTGACTCGAGTTGGCTTCAACTCCCCTAAACCAAGCTCTTGGTAAACTGAATATGGAAGTAAGTTAACGCTCGCACCCAAATCCAATAAGGCTTGCTCAATTCTCTTTCCCCCAATCATTACAGAGATAGTAGGACACCCCGGGTCCTTGTACTTTGGCGCAATATTCGTTTGAATGATCGAGCTCACTTGTTCGGTGAGAAAGATCTTTTGTTCGACGTTGACCTTGCGCTTTTGAGTACACAAGTCCTTCAAGAACTTGGCATACGACGGTATTTGTTTGATAGCATCCATGATTGGAATATTGATCTTCACTTGTTTGAAAAGCTCATATATCTCCGCATTGACCGCGGCATTCGTTGGAGCTTTCAATCTTTGAGGATAGGGTGCCGGCACGGGAGAAACTTGTGGAACGGAAGGGATATTGTCCATTGCCTTAGGAGCTTGCTTGGGAGATTCCCCAAGCAATGTCGATGACATTGGCTCCGGAGAAGTCCTTTGATAAGATGTCATTGGCGGATCCACAATTGCATTATCGACCGCCTTTCCACTCCGCAAAGTAATTATTGATTTGGCTTGCTCGGGGTTAATCACCGAAGAGCTACCAACCAAGTTTTGACCTTGAGGGTTTGCTTGTGGTTGAGCGGGGAACCGTCCTTTCTCTTGTTGCAATAGTCCAACCGAAGTAGTCAACTTTCCCATTTGCGTTCTCAAATCCACAAGAGATTGGGTATTTTGCTCGTTCACGGCGGTTTGCATTTGGAAGAAGGATTGCATCGAATCTTCCAAAGATCGCCTTTGAGGAGGGGGTTGGAATTGGCCTTGGTTTTGAGAGAATTGGCCTTGGCCCTGCGAGAATCCTGAAGAATTGAATCCGGGAGGCCCTTGACTTTGCTGAAAACGTGGTGGCCCTAAGCTTTGCGGAGATCGCCACGTTTGAGTTTGAACCGATGGTTGCCCTTGAAATTGTCCCACTTCATTAGGCTGGTTCCAACGGAGTGCCGGATGCTGCCTTAAAGCTGGATTGAGAGTGTTAGGATATGGTTCATACCGTTGAATAGCACTCACTTCCTCCGGAGACATGTTATTAAGAACATTTCTAAGAGCAGGGATGTTAAAACAATCACCGGTTGTATGGCCTGCCATCTCACATATAGAACACACCTCTTCCACCTTGATTACTGACTTGACCTCCTGAGACCCCTTTAACTCCATTTGCTCCAACTTGCGGGTGAGCTGATCCATCCTAGTCTCAAGAACATTAGGCTCACTCAATGAAAATTTACCGGAACCACTCGGCCCTTGGTTTGCCATAGCCCGCTCACCTACATCAACGAAGTTCCACGATTGATTTTTGACAGCCAACTGCTCCAAATAATCCCATGCATCCGCGGCCGTTTTGTCTAGAAAATCTCCGTCAACCATAGTATCAATAAGTTGGTAACTTGATTGGGAAACCCCGTTCATGAAGTGGCTGATCAACTGAGGCTTTTCGAGACCATGATGTGGAAGCGATGCGATCAAATCCTTGTACCGTTCCCAACATTTATAGAATGTTTCCCCCTCACGTTGTTTGAAGTTTTGAATTTGTTCCTTGAGGAGCTTTGTTCTATGGACGGGGAAAAACTTCTTGTGGAACTCAGCCTTGACATCAGCCCAATTCCGCAATGATTGAGGTTTAAGAGAAC
This sequence comes from Rhododendron simsii, assembly GCA_014282245.1. Classification (NCBI taxonomy): domain Eukaryota; kingdom Viridiplantae; phylum Streptophyta; class Magnoliopsida; order Ericales; family Ericaceae; genus Rhododendron; species Rhododendron simsii. The sequence goes on along the minus strand of WJXA01000251.1, from coordinate 105,914 downwards.
TAAACCATTGTTTCGCTCTATCCTTTAGGGAGAACGGGAATAACCGCAATCTTGCATTCTCCAAGCGCCCGGCATCCGGGGTGAAAGTGTTAATGATGTCCTCAAAATCACGAATGTGATCATAAGTGCTCTCTCGATCCAAGCCATGGAATTGTGGTATAAGATTGTGATAACCTGCCTTAAATTCAAAAGAGTTGGCATTAGTAGTAGCAGGGAGGACTATGGGGGATTGTTGAACCGGACTTCCCGGATTCAAGATATCCCTCAAAGTCCTCACTGGCGGTGGTGGTTCACCCATTCTCTTTTTAGGACGGCGGCCCCGCGGACGTGAAGGAGATTTTAATCTCGGACGTCTATGCACGAAAGGAGGAGATCGTCCTCTTGGGGTACCTTGAGGCGATAGTGAACGACAAAGTCTATTAGAGTTTGGACTCCGATAGAAACCAGTCATGCACTATCAACTCATGCAGAGAATTAGTGAAAATTCCAACCACAAAATAACCAAAACAACAACTATTCTAGCAAAGGAAAATATGTACGATAAAGGAAAAGAAACAAGCTATACTTATGCTAACTTCGTTACACCTCAAGTCGATTGGAGTATCAAGTAGAGGTTTCCGCTAGAATAAGTACAAGTTGCTTAAAGTAAAAAAAAAATGGAATACTTACAAAGGTTTGTCGAACCTCCAAATAAGCAATAATAAGAATTCCCCGGCAACGGCGCCAAAATTTGCTTCGTCGCAACCTAACCTCTTAGAAAGGTTCACACCCCGAGCGGAGGGCTAGGTCGTTGAAAGCATATAAACCGGCAAGACCGGAATCGTTCCCACAGAGAAAACTTCTTAAGCGAATTTGGAATAGATGTTGAGTAGAGAGTTACGGCATTCAAGCGGCCAACTTTGGAGTTTTGATTCGATTGACGAAATTAAACTTGGAAATAAACTAGATTAAGATGGTCGAGTCATAGGGATTGATTTACCCACGACTTAGCTGTCAAATGGTTCCTTCATCTAACTCAAGAGTGGACCGAAACCGTCCGGATTCCACTAAAAGTATTAAAAGCTGAAGACTATTTGTAACTTAATCTCAAAGCATTAATTCAAACTGAACTCATTTAACGCAAGTGAGAGACGAAAATAGATCGTTCGCACGCGTAAGATTATCAAGCACGTTGCATAAGGCGATAACTTCATTGATCAAAGAAGCCACCAACCCCATGGTCAATACTAGAAATCATGAGTTTAATTCATTCAAAACATTGAAATTAAGCTAAAGTTAAGAGAAACCATTTATTGACTAATCCATAGGGTGAACCTCACCCCAGGACCGAACCGATTAACTACTCACTCATAGCAAAATGAATAGAAAGCATGCCAAGAAATGAAAACATGATTAACCGATAGAATTAAAAACAAACTTGATTTATATAGAGATCTCAACCGTAGCTACAACATTAATACTTGAGAATTTAACATCTAACCATAACTTATTGAGTTGTTGAGGAATTGAATGCAAAAGCTTGAAAGAAATGGCTAGGAGCTCTCAAAACATAAAATGACTTAAAGTCTAAAAAGTTACATATGGCCATAAATGGCAATAAAAGACTATAAATAGGCTTAAACAATCAGCCAAAAAGTGGACCAAAAGACCCCTAAAATATCCCAAAAACATGCCTAAAGTAGAAACTTTCTATATATGGAAGGTTGAATTGTTCAGCCAAAAATGCTGGTCGAAGGCATTGGTACCGGTACCACAAAAACAAGGTACCGGTACCAATCCAACTGTCTTCAATTTCAACGAAATGGTACCGGTACCTCAAAAACAAGGTACCGATACCTTTGTGTAGAAACAGCAGAACAGGGCAGCTTGGTTCATCGTGCCTTGGCGTGTCCCTATGGCCTTTCATTGCTTGATTACTTGATCACCGAGACTTGGCGGACACATGCCATGGACACTTGGACTCTAGGATCCCCTTGAGAACCATCCCCGATGCATTAGGCTTGCTTGAACAACTTTGGCACGTTCTTGCCAACCTTGACCTCCGGCCAATCTCCACGGCTTCTTTTGACACCGTTAGGCTTTGGTGACGATGAAATGACTGCCGGCGGGCATTTGGACACTTGGCTCAACCCGGGATGTTGATTGGCCGTCAAAACCTCATTTTAAACACGTTTAACCTGAAAATCACACAAAACTACCTTACGTGCAAAATGGGATAAAAACAATAACTTAAAACAAATAAAAGCCACAAATTAGAGGATTAAAGCCCCAAGATCATGCGATCTAGGGTGCTAATCATTTTTCTTGTAGGGATTAACTTTCAAGTTGTTAATGAGTGTCAGAAAAAATGGATAGCAAACCATATTAAAATTATCAACACCAAGAAAGTCAATTTGTTCTAACGTGATAATCTCTTGTAGTGGTGGAGACTCAGTAGGAAGGGTGGCACCATCTAGAGCCAAGAGTATTTGATCGTCAAGAACAAGTGGACTTTGCACATTTATTGGCAACGACTCCTCAGGAGTCGCGTCATGAAAATCCATCTCAAGTGTACTAGAATACTCTTGAGAAGACTGTTGCACTTCAAGTGAACTAACTATTTCGTTAGTTACAAATGGCTTTGTTGTTTCATCTTCCAATACACAAGAATTAATCACTTAAAAATTTTCAACTTGATTGCAAGAAAGAGAATCAGCTAATTGATCAAAATAAAGCGGCTCTATTTCCTCTTTTTCCCTCCCTTCAGAATTGGTATCCTCAGAACTTTCAGTCATCTCACAAAATTAGAGCTTTTGGGTTAATTTATCTAGGTAATCCGAAGCGTCTTCAGCGTTTTTATCCAGGAATTCGTTAGTGGACCTAAAATCCACCTGGCATGGCTTTGGATTTAAACTACGGCAAATGATAACCAGAAGACTACCAAGCTCACAATTAAAACTTGACCAAGAGAATACGAAAAATTTAAATCGCTCCCAACATTGTGACAAAGACTCATCATTTTGTTGAGAGAAATGTGATAGTTCTTGTAAAGCATATGAGTCTTATATGAGAGATTGAAAGTGTTTTGAAAATTGTATTACAATCTCATTCCATGTCAATCTTAAACACTACCACGCAAAGATGTTGGGAATACATGTAAAAGAGCCACTTCATCGCTACCAAAAGCTTTCTCAAGGTAAGCAACATGCGAAAAAGGATTTTCTGAGACCAAACCATAAAATATAGGATGTGACACTGAACAATCAAATTGTTTTGCATAACCTCCATACCACCTTGCAATATGGGCCATTTTTTTCCTTTTGAACGATAAAAAAATAAAAATAAAGAACTACAAAAGAAAACAAATAAAAAATAATTATTCGAATTCTTAACACACGTTACCGTCTCTGGCAACGGTGTCAATAATGCTTAACGATTTCCTAGTCCTAAATTAATGGGTTGCCCCAAGCGTAGGGCGGAGACTGATGTAGCACAATATCCGGTAAGTCCAGAATTGAATCCACAGAGACAGTAATGTGTGTTGAATTAAAAACTCAGGTTGTTATAATTTAAATGGGCTATTAGGTAGCCACCCATTGTTGATTGATTGAGATTAACTAAAATCTAGAAAATAATTGTTCTTTCCAAATAATTAAAAGAAGGTACGATCGTAGGGTTTATAGCTTTCATAACCAGTTCGGATTAACCTGCTCCATTCGGTGTTCTTAAAAATGTTCAATTTTAGATTGAAAAAAATACCCCGCAAGATGCGAGCCTTAATGGTCTTCGTTTACCCATGCGCAGTAGGGAATAAGTTTTGGACCTCCATTCCCCCGTTCACATGGGCTCTGACAATGCCTGGGTTCGTCTGACGAATGTTCTTTATTAACCTAAAATTACTTGTTTGAAAATAGAAGTAGTGCCCGAACTGGCCACGGTGTGCTAATCACCCCGCGACCCTACCTATACAACTACTCACTAATCATTATGCATGAAAAAGAATAAACTCTAATTTGAATCATGCTTCTAATAGTAGAGAGAGAAAATAAATGCGAGATAACAACTAATTGAATACAAGTGAATAACTTTAATTAAGAACGGAAATTAAAACTAATTATCAAAGCACAAGTAATTGAAAATAGCATGAAAAGCTTGAAAAGAAAAGGGAATAATATTCGGAACAAAAGAACTCGCAACCCCCCAATCTTTGTTTCAGCAGCCAACATCCTTTTTTTTCTTTTCCACGGCAGGTAACCCCTTTCACCAGTAGGTTACATTGTTTATTTAGGTGTTGAAGACTTTTATCACACAAAGGCCCTTTAGACTTTATGAAATAATAAATAAACCATTCAATTTTGAATCATTTCGCATTTGAACCCCAAACTTCTTTAAAATCTTCGTTTTATCCAAAGTCTCGGACAACGGGGTCGAGCAATCTATAAACATAAAAACACATAATAATAACCAGTTAATATATACAAAAGATTAATAAATGTAGATTTGAGGGCCAAAATATGTATATTTTGACACTTATCACCAGCATGGATATCAGATTATGAGGTAACTGGAATTGATGAATCTGATAATTCACTCACTCATTTTGCTCTATCTTCAGATTGTGACCCTACAGTTTTCGAAAGTGCTGTCAAAGAATCAAAATGGCTGAAGGCAATGGATGCTGAAATTGCAACCATCGAAAAAAATGATACTTAGGAGCTATCTGATCTTCCAAATGGGCACAAAACAATTGGTCTAAAGTGGGTTTACAAGACAAAGCTAAAGGAGAGCGGTGAAGTTGACAAGTACAAGGCACGCTTGGTGGCCAAGGGCTATAAACAAGAGTTTACAAAGAAGTCTTTGCTCCGGTTGCAAGGCATGACAAAATCAGATTGGCGATCACATTGGCACCTCAAAACTCAAGGCCTATCTTCCAGTTGGACGTGAAATCAGCATTCCTCCATGGAAATTTGAAAGAACTGGTAGTTATCGATCAACCTCTAGGCTATGTGAAACTTGGAAATGAGTATAAAGTGTATAAATTAAAGAAGGCTCTATATAGATTAAAGCAAGCTCCACGGGCTTGGTATAATTGCATAGAAACTTATTTTTTGAAGGAAGGATTTAAAAAATGTCCTTATGAACATACACTTTTCGTAAAGATTGAAGATGGAGGGAGAATGCTCATTATTTGCTTATATGTCGATAATTTGATTTATATTGGAAATGATAATGCCATGTTTGAGAAATTTAAGGAGTCCAATATGGCTGAATTTGAGATGTTTGATCTTGGTATGATGCATTACTTTTTAGGTATCGAAGTGGTGCAGCTCCCTACTGGCATTTTTATTTCTCAAAAGAAGTATGTGCCGAGAAATCTTGGACAGGTTTCAGATGAAGGATTGTAATCCTGTGTCTATACCATCTGAGTTTGGCTTGAAACTAAACAAAGATAATGGAGGAAAGATGGTTGACAATACGCTTTTCAAGCAGATAGTAGGGAGCTTAATTTATTTGACTCCAACAAGGCCTGATATAATGCATGCTGTAAGTGTCCTTGGTAGATACATGGAGCGTCCGACGGAGTTTCATCTTTTGGCTGCAAAATGAGTTTTTCGGTACTTGCAAGGTACTAAAGAGTTTGGGCTGTTCTACAAGAAGGGAGAAAAATTAGATTTGCTTTGTTTCACAGATAGTGATTATGCAGGAGATTCAGAGGATTGAAAAAGCACATCTGGATATGTTTTCATGATGGGGACTGGAGCTGTTTCATGGTCATCGAAGAAGCAACCAATCGTAACATTATCAACCACTGAAGTTGAATTTGTTGCTGCAATAGCGTGTGCTTGTCAAGCTATTTGGCTAAGGAAAATACTTAAAGAGCTGCATTTTGAGCAAGAAGGGTCTACTCTCATTTATTGTGACAACAATTCAGGAATAAAGCTCTCAAAGAATCCGGTTCAACATAGTCGAAGCAAACATATTGATGTGAAGTTTCACTTCTTAAGAGACCTCACAAATGAGTAATTGATCTTATTTACTGCAGGAGTGAAGACCAGGTTGCATTTCAGAAGCTAAGGAAGATGCTTGGTGTTTGCACTTTGGATGATCCCTTCACTAAACAAAATGTTGAAACGTTAGTTTAAGGGAGGGACTGTTGGAAAATGCACGTGAGTCAGTTGTTTTATTGTCCTAGTCTTTAGGAAAGTCTATCTTTTACCTAGTCGATCTTTAGGAGTTAGTCAGAGTTTGTTGCACTATTTATTGAGTCTGTGATAAAAGTTAAAATTTTATACTCTTACCTAGATATTTTTGGAAATTACCACTTTTAAGCAAAAAAATGTCAACTTTTTATATTTGCATTACAGAATCAAATGGACTAGTCGACGGTTAGAGTTTTTAAATGCAACACATGTGTTCACGAACGAGTTACAAGTGGGCGACACATGGAGCAGTTAACAAAGGAAGTTGAAGGGAACAAACACAACATGGGATCGTGTGAAATAACCGATTGCTCAGAGAACGTGGAGGAGAAGAGGGAAATGCAGTAACCGCCTGATTCAAATTTAGAGAGGGAATTCTACTGGATTTGAAATTCAAGTCGAAGTGATGGCCTATAAATACCAAAGTTGAAGACAATTTGAACCCCCACTCAATCGCCCAAAGGCTTCTACTTTTTATCTGTACTTTACTTTTCTCGCTCTAGGAGTAGCTTGTAACTTAATCGTCTAATCGATTGTGTTCTCACCGTCGACTGACTTCTACTTTGAAGAATAATAAAGTCCATTTTGTTATTCTTCTTTCATCTCCATTCACTTCATTAAGTTTGCTTCCAGAGAAGTCCTGAAACAAGGCAAGGAACCAAACTCCACCACCATAAACACCACATTCCAGCACACACTACAATTTCTCAGTCGATCATCGACTATCCACAAAAATAGACAAACACCCGGCCTGATAATTCTGTCTCCCACGTAATGAGAGTAGTATATTATTATTGTAACTAATTGTCGACCAGGAGAATTATGTAGTCGACATTGACTAAATATTGCTTTGACAATTCATATATAATCCCGAACGTCTAGAGTAGTAGGTTCTACCAAGGGTCCCTTTCCAGATTTTCCTTCCACTTGGTTCATGCCTGCATGCATTGCCCGGTTCAAAAATTCTAGAACTCCCAATTCATGACCATTTCCTTCCCTAGGTAAGGAAAATAACAACCAACACGTAGGTTTAGGTGGTGTTCCCCTTTTTCAAAAAAAGAATTTTTTGGAAAAAGAATGTAATTTCAAACTCAAATACAACGAAAATGAAAAATGATTTTTCAATATTTTTTGCATCGTTTAAAAGATTTCAATGAAATCTATCAAACAAGATCCATATTGATAGAAAATTATTTATGTAAATACATAATTTTTAAGCTTGAAATTGCTTTCTTTTGTCAAAAAGTTTTTTTTGGAAAAAGGGGAACGCCCCCTTAATCGGGGCCTCTGTTAGTGGACTCTGAAATTTGTTTCTCAAAAACTTGACGTACAGGTGAAAGAAAACGTGGTTGATATGATACTACTTTGAAATAGTTTGGGGTTGATATTCCACCATTTGGTCGCAATTGTCTAATTAATCATCAACATTTTATCTACCAATTGTGGGACAATCACAATATGTGCCATGTGTTGTGTGACTAAAGGAGGCAATGACTAGTATTTTATACACAATTAAGAAGAGTCCACACTTTGTTCATATTTTTATTTGGAATGAAAAACATTTTTTTCAAATTCCGGTATTTTATAATGGCTAGCACAAGCACGTACGTAATTCTATAAAAACATATCTTTACCAAATTAATCATGCAACCAAGTTAACTCATTGGCTTTGATTGTCAGCTTGTGCATATGGGTCGTTGACTCTGATGTCCAATGGACAACTACTACCATCCAAATCGATGTGTGAAATTTATATTTTTTTTTAAGGCAAGTGAGGATAATTGGGTGAATTAATTATCCAAATAGGAGTTATCGATGTTCCAGAATCACAATCCAAAATTACCATCCAAAATTAATCATCCAACGTTTCTGAGTCACCGCCACTTAGAGCCCTAGGTCCTTCTACCATGCATCACGAGTCGAATGTGGAGTATCAATGTCTGGTGGTGGAGATCTAGTACTGAGGCACTAAGTCGGGTGCCTCTACGCAGCAAATAGTCTTTCTTAATTGAAAGACATATTAAGGAAAAAGTTTCCTCTTGGGACTCGTGGAGATTTTCTCCTCTTGTTGGTTTTCTTCCCACGGGATATGCCCATGTTGTTCCTAATAAAAGATGTGAAATTACAATTTGAAAGAAAAATGAAAACAAAGAAATTAAAAGTGGTATATTGGGTGGGTCCCGTCTTCCATCCCCCATATCTTAAAACCATTATGGAGTTTTCAGTGGTTGAAACGTTCGGCAACAGCTTGCAGAATTTAGATAGGCACAGGCTTGTGATGGGTGCCTTTATCTCCATTTGAGCAATTGCAACGCTCTTGATATCAGAACTAATTTCTGGTTGTAATATATATATTTTTTTATCGGTAAAAATAAGATTTTATTTAAATTGGAAAAAATGGTACATTAAAATGGTACCTTGAGGCGGACAATCCCGCATTCAAATTACCAAGTTACTCAAATAAAATCTAAACCAACCACTTTATTTTCATATAATATAAACGGGTACAGAATTTGTAACCATCTACTTCCTCTATCTTATTCTTCTATCTTGTGCAAAAAATAAAAATACATGTGATTTTATTGCTACAGAGGAGATCAGTACAATCGCTCAACATATCCGAACTAAGCAACTGGGATTCGAACATGGTCCAAGCAGGGTTTCCCCTCAAGTTGACGCTCCATATAATCTTTATACGTCATCGGCAAGTACGCGGCCCGACGGCCGGTTTCACCCCCTATTAGTTCCGGTGCAGGGCTAACCACCTTGTCGAGTGACGGTCCAAGTGGTACGGCTATCGATATCCTCGTAGCTTTGTTGTTGACGACTGCTCTATGCTTGATACTCTTGTACCTCCCATTGCTCAGTATCTAATTCACAACAAAACCCAAATATATGAGCTACATAAAAATAAGTCGCTTATGATGACCGGTATTGAGCACGTGCTGAGCATGTGCCCGATGCAGCGATCGATGCTACTATTGAACAAGTATATACGAAAGAGATTGAATTCTACCTCGAGGTGATCACCAGTGTTAACCAAGAAAGAGTTGGGAAGTGGATGCACATTAAACCACTCTCCATTGTGCTGAATTTGCAAGCCTCCGATATCGTTCTCAATGAGGAGCGTTAAAAGGCCATGATCGGTATGTGCAGGGATGCCCATTGCGATTTCTGGCTGCGGACAAACCGGATAGAGGTTCGCTGCAAATATTTGCGAACCGGAGTCCAAATTCATTGCCTTCTCTATGTAGGACTCTTCAAATCCTAAGCTCTCTGATACCCCTTTCAGCAGTTCTTTAATCACTTCTCGGGTTCTTTTGCTATATTCTTCTCCAACCTCGCTACAAAAATAAAAAAGAAATTCACAAAATTTTAACCAATATGTTTTGGTTCAATTCCGAGCTCTAAAATGAAAACAAGTCACATATTGTACTTCATTACTTGCATTTATACATAGACAATTCTCAAAAACATAGAATATAAATTTTTGAGTGCACTCGTAAGAACGAGTCCAAAAGTTTTTCTACAAAGGAAATAAAATGTTTATGTACAACACTTATGTGCACATGCATATTCAGATACAGATATATCTGTAAATCATCCGATACATATAGGACCGAAAAAATAGTGAGAGGTCCACGTGATTAAATACAAATGTAACCATCGATGACGCACATGTATTAAATGTACCTTAATTCCGACCATATTCGTGCACTGACTACAAATGTTGCTATCAATTAATGGTCAGGCCATACCAGATGTGTTCAGAAATTGCACACGGATTTGCATTAATTTAGGTAACATGTCAATGTGATTTGTACCTGAAACCTTTGGGTTTGTTGGGGAAGTTGAACTGAGGGTGGACATAGCACTTCAAGAAATCCCTCCAGAAGAAGAATTTCTCGACCTTGACATCGACCCCGGTGCCGAACCTGATGGGCTTCCAAATGTCTTTCCCTTCGAATTCCATCTTCTCCTCCATCGGCAGATTGAAGAATTCATTGCACCCTTCCAGTACTTCCTTCATCAAGCTCTTTGACACACCATGGTTCACCAGCTGATCCCAGAAAAAATAAAAATCAATTAATGTATGAACATACAAGCGCTGCAAAAATAGAATAAAATAAGAAGATCATAAAATATGATTAATGATATTCACCAACCATGTTAAAATCATTTGATGTGTTAAGCCAATATTGTTATATGAGTCGATCAAGTTTAATATTGGTACCGATGAAAAGGGTCTACATTCTCAAATGGGACGTAATCAATTATTCTCAGTCAATATTAGTGAACCTTGCCGAGCAAAAAAAAAATATTAGTGAACCTAAGCACATAACCTATGGTTTAGATTTAATTGAGAAGTGAACGTAAATGCCATAATTTATTATGGAGGTGCGCGGAAGTTAACCCGGATACCTGAGTTATAAAAAAAAACATATTTTATGCATAATACGTACAAAAGTTTATGTGCTTAGATATTGATACAAATACTTCTGAAGTCGTTCGTATTAATGCATGGGACTCTCATTATTCCGTGAGCCGCATGTGCATCGAATGCATTTAGACACACTGTATATATGAACATGTACAAATGGACTTTCTCTATTTTATTTTTTAAAATTTTCCTGGTTGTAATTCTGAGACCGTAGTACTTCCTCGAATAACTATATGACATACGTAATTAGAAAATGTACATTTCACGAGTTCATCATATATATATATATATATATATATATATATATATATATATATATATAATGTGTACTAGCTAGCTAGTTACCATGAAGAAACCCCATTCTTGGCAGGCTCTGTCCAGATCTTGGATGATTTTGGAACGTTGATGAGGATCAGCAGATGTGAGCAACGAGAAATCAATGACGGGGAATGTATCTTCATCGGGGTTAGAAGCAGCAAATTCATTAGGATTAGAAGAGTAGGTGTAGTTAGAAGGGATGGACGCGAGGCCAGGAGATTCCACCAGTGCTTGGACGGTCACTCGCTTTGATACTTGAGGAGGAGTTTCAGTTGGGTTTTGGACAAAAGTTGCTAGTGCCATTTGAGAGAGAGAGAGAGAGAGAGAGAGAGAGAGAGAGAGAGAGAGAGAGATTGTTCTATTGGTAATGGACGAGAGAGAGACAGTGGAAGTGTTATGCTGTGAAGACAAGTGTACATCGTTCCTTGCATATTTATGGGTGTAGGTGGAGGCAGTCTGGCAGATGAGTACTTCCCAGATAAATACTCCTCCATTGGATTTTCACCTACGAATATAGTAATATAATTACGAGTGTCTGGAGAATTTTGTAGTATAAGCACGTTATTTTGAAAAAACTGTCAATCACATGACAATATTTTCTCCATTTATTCACGAAATGTTTTTTATTAACCCTCAATGCATGGAATAGGTCTCGAGCAAAACCCTTTTGAGAAAGCTATTGGCAATTTGGCGTGCATGCAGGCGTGTAGGCGCATGAATGAAATGAAAGGAAAGTACTCAACCTATAACCTAGTGTTCGAGACCTATTCCATGCATTGAGGGTTAATAAAAACATTTATTGTCATGTGATTGACAGTTTTTTCAAAATAACGTGCTTATACTACAAAATTCTCCAGACACTCGTAATTATATAACTATATTCGTAGGTGAAAATCCAATGGAGGAGTATTTAGGGTTTTGCTAGAAAATGCCCAGTGGGCATCCACAAGAAGACAAAAGTAGTATACTTTTTCCCATCTCTTCACCCCGTGTCAGACCCCTGACACGGGTCCACTCCTACTATTACGAAAATACCCCGTTTGGGCAAAAAAAAATCCGAACCTATTTTATTTTTTCTTTATTTAATTAATACTAATGTTTATACTTTGTATCTTTTTTATTTTTTATTTATTTAAAATTATTTTAGTGTTTCAATTTTCAATCCGGTTGAATTGGTGGAAAGATCTTGTTTTTTTTTTTTTTATCATTTTATATTTAATGGTCATTATGAAATTTTGAATTCGTAGAATCAAATATCTCTTAGGGCTAATCAACGAGAGTCCTAAAGTCAAAATTTAATTATGGCCATTGAGGATAAAATGATTTTCTTGGAGCACCGGCACGTGGTGCCCTACTCTTTCTCTAACATATGCACAATTGTGTGGTCTCCCCTAGTATGATTAAATGATGATATCAATATAGATTGGATCAACTTTTAATCAGAATTAAATTATAAATCTTGAATTATATATCTCTATTATAAAACAGAAAGGTGTAGGGACAAGTTGTTAGAACGACTTAGATTCATTTAAACCAAAGGCTGTAGTGCATCCTCCCACTTCCTGTTAAGTGCCCATGGTTTTCACATAAATCACACAACTACCATCCCCTTTCAACAGGAATGCGTAGTGCCGTAGGTACAGGGTAACACTAGTTTATATATAACTTCACATTAAAAGTGCCATCAGTAAAAAGAGGAGCACAAATATTAAAATCCTATATGTATATACCAAAAAAAAATACTATGTAGCTTTTATTACAAGGAAGGTTTCGTTTTCGAAAGCTTTAGACCCATTCCGTTTGGGTATATTTTATTGCAAAACATCTCTACTTCTTGATCACCATTCGCTAGTCTAGTCTAGCATTGGCATTCGGAACTAGGTCGTTGAGTTAAGAACCTTAAATTTGTTCTCCTCCATCTTTATATCATTGTCGCGGTTTTCAACCACCCTGTCCTTGTGTTTGGGCTGAATTAGCTCAAATCAATCGATAAATAATTGTGTGCGGGCGTGCCAGAAAAGAAATAATTTCAAAGAAGAAATTACTCTTTTCAAAATGATTTGAAACAACCAATTTCAATCAGGCGATTGTGTTATCCGTCCGATTACCTCAACTAAGAGGATTTTTCCTTAAGGTATCAACCAAATAAAAGATTGACGCGCTTCGAAATCAGAAAAGATGATTGAACACAAACAAACCTGAATCTAATCAAAGGTAAGTTTGTATACAAACACTCTTAAGATTCTATCAAGAATAATAAAGAAATGCAAGCACACTGAATTTAATCAAAAGCGAACTTGCAAACAACTATTCTTTGGTAAGAAAAAACTTAAAGAAAAAAGAGAACTTGAATTTAATCGAAAGTAGTCTTACATGCAAATAAGCCTTCAACTTACAAAAAAGACCCTATTCTAAACTAAAAACTAATCTAAGATAGATCTCTGAGCAATCATTTTGTATGAATTGTCAGATGATATGGATTTTTTTTGTTCCTCTTTACTCGCTTCTTCTATTTATAGACGCTGAACCTGCCTTCGATCCCCACGTCTTCGATTGATATCCATATTGGCCGCATAAATCGGCTGAGAGGGGTCTTCAAACGGTTACCTTGATATTTCTAGAATTCTTTCCCTCCTGCATGCTTCGATAATGGTATTCGTGGCTTCGTGCTTAAATAACGGTTCCCACTTCTAAGTAACGTGGGTTAGTGTCACACGTCTGGCTCAGAATAATTCCCTGCAATCATGTCTAACATTCATTATAAACCAAGACAATAATGGTACCGTTCGATGTTTCCAAAAGATCAATCAATGGTTTAAATCAAAACTGTTTTCAAAACCACCCTTAATTATCGTCCAAACGTCGTCAGTTCCAATCAAAACGATACCGTATAGTACTAAAACAACATCATCATTAAACCCCGCAATCCTCTGTATCTCGGGTTCAATTAGGATGTGTTCTGATTGGTCAACACACTATTTGGTGCCACGTGTAACTTTCTCATTGGGTGGCATATTTTAGGATGTAAACACCTTGGTCGAAACGAAAATGACAAGAAGAAGAAGACTATTTTGCCATTTTAATACCTTCACAATCCCCCAGAGACAACATATAAATTGGTCTGATCGAAGGTTGTCTACGCCCCTAACAGAGAATTATGTAGTCGACATTGACTAAATATTGCTTTGACAATTCATATATAATCCCGAACGTCTAGAGTAGTAGGTTCTACCAAGGGTCCCTTTCCAGATTTTCCTTCCACTTGGTTCATGCCTGCATGCATTGCCCGGTTCAAAAATTCTAGAACTCCCAATTCATGACCATTTCCTTCCCTAGGTAAGGAAAATAACAACCAACACCTAGGTTTAATGGGGGCCTCTGTTAGTGGACTCTGAAATTTGTTTCTCAAAAACTTGAGGTACAGGTGAAAGAAAACGTGGTTGATATGATACTACTTTGAAATAGTTTGGGGTTGATATTCCACCATTTGGTCGCGGTTGTCTAATTAATCATCAACATTTTATCTACCAATTGTGGGACAATCACAATATGTGCCATGTGTTGTGTGACTAAAGGAGGCAATGACTAGTATTTTATACACAATTAAGGAGAGTCCACACTTTGTTCATATTTTTATTTGGAATGAAATTTTTTTTTTTAAATTCCGGTATTTTATAACGGCTAGCACAAGCACGTACGTAATTCTATAAAAACATATCTTTACCAAATTAATCATGCAACCAAGTTAACACATTGGCTTTGATTGTCAGCTTGTGCATATGGGTCGTTGACTCTGATGTCCAATGGACAACTACCACCATCCAAAATTGATGTGTGAAATTTATATATTTTTTTTAAGACAAGTGAGGATAATTGGGTGAATTAATTATACAAATAGGAGTTATCGATGTTCCTGAATTACAGTCCAAAATTACCATTCAAAATTAATCATCTAACTTTCCTGAATCACCGCCACTTAGAGCCCTAAGTTCTTCTGCCATGCATCACGAGTCGAATGTGGAGTATCAACGTCTAGTGGTGGAGATCTAGTACTGAGGCACTAAGTCGGGTGCCTCTACGCAGCAAATAGTCTTTCTTAATTGAAAGACATATTAACGAAAAAGTTTCCTCTTGGGACTCGTGGAGATTTTCTCCTTTTGTTGGTTTTCTTCCCACGGGATATGCCCATGTTGTTCCTTATTAAAGATGTGAAATTATAAAAGAAAAAAAAATTAAAACAAAGAAATTAAAAGTAGTATATTGGGTGGGTCCCGTCTTCCATCCCCACATCTGAAAACCATTATTGAGTTTTCAGTGGTTGAAACGTTCAGCAACAGCTTGCAGAATTCAGATAGGCAGAGCCTTGTGATGGGTACCTTTTTCTCCACAATTGCAACGCTCCTGATATCAGTAGATTCAGAACTAATTTCTGGTTGTAATATTGTTTTTTTTTATTGACAAATAAGATTTTATTCAAATTGGACAAAATGATATATCGAGGCGGCCACAATTCTAGATACAAGAAAGATTTGAATCATAGAGAAGGCTAGAAAGAAAAGAAAAAAGAAATAGTAAGAAAATACATGAATCCAATATGAAATTATTGTTTGTATGTGAGGTTGACAGATTGTAAACTTAAAAATAGTCAATTCGCAGCCCCTGACCCCTGTGGATTTACCCAATTGCACGGAACCAACTACGTTTAATTCGTTTTGGATTTCAAAATTCAATTCCAATAAATTTTCTTTTTCAATTATTACTCTTATTTCTCTATCGGTCCCTCTCCACTCATTACTCCAAAAACGTACCTCAAATTTCTCGTGTTCTATCTGTTATTGATTTCGATCACCTCGCGATCTACTAAATAAGGAACTTATATATAATCCAACAAGTACATGTATCTGTTTATATATATAATGATTACATAATCCAATAAATGTTAATTTCAAACCGACCCCCATTATTATCACTATCAGGACCGAAAAGCTAACTTAAAACGAGGAGGTGAAAGGGCCAGTTGTTTAATTGGGAAGTTAATTTCAAACCGACCCCCATTATTTCCACCGGAAATACAGGTGCATGCGTCCGTAACCATAAAGTTGTCTGCGCCCAATGCAAGAGTAGTACCAAAGACAGCACCTTCTGCTTTAATAATGAAAAATGGAAAATTGGCTATGAAGATTTTATGCTGTCAGAAATTAATACAGACACAAAGAGCTTCGACAGGAAAGTCGTTTTGATCCAATCCATTCTTGGGGTGATTTTTTTTTTTTTTTATGAACAGCAAAGAAAATTTTTGTTAATCAGAGATTAAAAGGATAAAAAATACAAGGCACCATAACGTACGAAACAATCGCGTGTGATGACCCCATGCTATTAAACCAACTCATGATCAGTTTAAAGCTCCCCTTAACAAAACGGTTGGTTTATTGCGCTGTGATTAATGAATTTTACGTTTTTTGCCAACGTATTTCATAATATTCCCATCAAGAAGATAAATAAATAAATTGTAGTCCAAACTTCTAGAGAATCCAGAATAGTAAAAGATATTTTACAGTATTATTTATTGCTTGTTTTGTATTTAGTCAATTTAAAAAAAAAAAATCATATTTTTTGTTTTGTCTTTCTCATCATCAAAGTACGTGAATAATTCAAAAAATTGACCAATAACTAACGAAAATTCAAATAAATAGAATTCATAATAAATATATTAAGCCGAACCTAACCTAACTGCTTGACCGCTCAAATTTGTCATCTATATTTGCTGACGAGGATGTGTCGGCATTTGGCTTGTGCTTTCGTAAGATTTGAACTGGGGATCTTGTTGGTTCCTCTTCTGTAATTGGTTCCTAAGTCCTGATGTTTCGCCGGCATACATTTGCAGTAGATGTCTGTATCTAGGATTAGGAAGTTTTGATGCTCTCCTTGTCTTTTGATGATTTCTGTAATGCCTTCGAGCTTTAAATGATTTATGGCATTGACCAGTTAAAAAAAAAAATTAAGTGTGTGGTACTCCTTATTAGACAATGCAATTTACGAATTCATCAAATACTATGTATTAGCTAGTTACCATGAAGAAACCCCATTCTCGACAGGCCTTGTCGAGATCGAGGATGGTTTTGGAGCGTTGATGAGGATCAGCAGATGTGAGCAACGAGAAATCGATGATGGGGAATGTATCTTCATCGGGGTTAGAAGCAGCGGATTCGTTAGGATTCGAAGAGTAGGAGTAGTTAGAAGGGATGGACGCAAGACCAGGAGATTCCACCAGTGCTTTGACGCTTATTCTCTTTGATGCTTGAGAAGGAGTTTCAGTTGGGTTTTCGACAAAAAGTGAAGTTGCTGGAGCCATTTGAGAGAGAGAGAGAGAAGTTAGATTGGTAGTGAATGAGAGAGAAAACAGAGAGCTTGTTGTGTTGTGGGGAGAAGCGTGTATCCTTGCATGGATATATATACAGGTGTAGAGGGATTAGGCGGCCAGATGAGTACTGCCCTTGATAATACGTTTATTGTTTCCTCATAATAGTAATACTCCTTCCGAACTAATTTTTTTTTTTTTAATAACTTTTAAGCGTTCCAAAATATTTATTGACTTGTTAAAATTTCCCCAGTGCCCTCTCGATCTCTTTCAAAAAATTCATATATTAATAAGAGAATGCGCACTCCCATTTAATGCAAACAAAATGAGGGGATTTTTAAAAAATCACAACTCTTCAAGAGTAATTATTGTGTTCTCATAAGAAGTTAGAATTTTAAAAATGTGCAAACAAATTAAGACCAAGGGAGTAATAATTTACAATTATTTTTCATGAGAATTTTGTTGTACACATCAGTTTCAGCGAAACTGTCGATTTCCTCTAACAAGTACGGAGTATTTGTTCATTTTTTGACGAAATGTTTTAGTTAGGGGTTCGATCTCTTCTGTTCCGAAAAACCATGTGCCTCTGTACCGAAAGATTTTCTGGCCGTTGAATTGTTATTTTTATGATTTTAACGGCAAAAAAACCCTCATCACAAAGGCACAAAAGTTTTTGGTATAGAGAATCCAGGCTCGTTTTAGTAACCCAATGCATTTATTAGGTCTCTGATAGGTTAGGTTAAACTTTCAGGATTTCCGTCCAATTAATTCATGATGCCATTAAATGTAGTAAAGTTCTAGATGAACTACCTTTTAGAAGAAAAAAAAAATGTAAAAGTAAAGTAAAAAGAGTTCTAGAAGAATCACTTGAGAATTCACCTTTCTCATCCCAGAATCCGGGTTGTGGGAGTCGAGGCTGCGTTCTCATCTACGTCTCGCAGTAAAAAACAGAAAATTATTGAAATCCACTAATAACTAGGGGTAGGATTGCTAAAAGAACTAATAAACAACTCGCAGTCGGCTCAATTTTTGATTTGTTCGACTTTGTTTAAAAAAATGGAGTATAAGACAAGCTCAATCACATTTTTCAATTTGTTTTATGAATTCAAGCCCAAATTTGGACATGTGAGTGTTTGGTCCGATAGGTTGGTGAACGGAGGGATCATTTCATAAATACTACAAATATAGGTTAGATCGATTAAGGGGGTGTTTCCAATAATAAACAACACGAAAAATTTAATGCATTTTACCATGTCGTTTCCACAAGGAAAAAAAAAATTTCAGTATTTTATCATATCGTTTTTACTAACAAAAAAGTAATCAAAAAAAAAATTACTACAGTAACTCTGCTTACAAACCCATCAACTTATTTACTACCAAAACATCTAATAACGTACTTCTCAATCACAAATAAAAATCTACAAATTTTTTATTACCGCAAATACCCCTGATAAATATCCCAAAATATGATATCTGAATATACCTTAGAAATATTTTTCCCAATTTTACAGTATTACTTCATCTAGATAGGAAACCCCCAATGTGAGATGAAAAAATGAAACTAATGAGCTTTAGCTCAAGCTCAAGCTTGAAAGAAAGAAATTTCACGAGCTTAAGTTCAGGCAAGAAAAGTTTATAACAGACACAAAAATTCAAAAGTGAGCCAAATTTGAATAATTAATCTCAAAAAAAAATTCCCAAAATCGAGTAAAGCTTAAACACATGTGATAAGGAGTCTAGTAATTAGTCCCAAATTTTTTGGGTAAACTGTTATCGTGATTCCATCAGATCATCCACCAATTAATTTCCTCTAGAAATTGCTGCGTCAATTATGCCAATAGTACCCACGATTCTAGAAGTAGTACCCACTTGAAAAAGTGGGAACCACAACGAAAACAATGACCCCACGCGTAGATGAAGTGGTCCAATTCCGAAAGTAGTATTTCTCTTTACACCGCCTATTTACTTTCTCAATCATTTTAATTTTCCTGAGGGAATCTTTCCTTCATGAAAATTGATTTTGACATTCTATTTTTAATTATTGGCATTTCATTTTTTGTTATTTATTTAATTTAATTTGAAATTATAATAATACTCTTTTATGTGTGAAAAAATAAATGAATACTAACAAAATAAAGGATAACTTGCTAATTTCACGTAAAATAAAGATTAAAAAAAATGGAATGTCAATGGCTAATTTAGAGTGCTAAAATCACTTTTCTTCATTCAGTGTGAACATGAAACATACACGAAAATTGCATTCGGCACTCCACCTTAATTTAGATATCATACTCCACTTTTTGTTTTTTTTCCTATTTGAAATTATAATAATACCCTCCTATTCTGTTAACGTTCATCCGCTTTTTCACACATAAAAGGGTATTGTTGTAATCTCTTCAGATATTTTTTTGGGTGGTTTTTTTAATTTCTCACACTGTTTGGTTAAGGACGGGGGACAGCTTCTAGTCTCTACAGGGATTGAAAGGGTTAAAATCAATTTTCTAGACTTAAAAGAAAACACTAATTCGTTATCATGTCAGTTGATTTTCCTTTAGTATTTGTCGCACAGACAGTACATGGAAACTCATTTAAATTTGTGAGTAAGTTGATGGTATGTACCACCAAAAATAAAATAAACGCATCCCAGTTGTTCATACCAAAAAATGACCGTCAATGTGAAAGCGCCACGTCGCGAATTTTTGCCCGTGTTCTGCCGAGTATTTGATGAGTGTAAAATCCCTTTGATGGGGAAAGTGGACGTGCACATGGCAGTGCCTGACGCAACAAGAGAGTTAGTGGTGTAATCGGCTAATGATTTGCACTGAAAATATCCAAATGGATAGACGTGGATAGCGATTTCTGCTTTTGCGCTCAATCAAGGTTCACTTACTGATAAATCGAGAATTTCTGTTGAATATGAATTGTTTCTCCGTAGAAATTAATTGTAGAATACAGCCATACATATATAGGAAAGAGATGCAACTAACTAGGAAAGGATAAGTATGAAATGTAAAATAATAATCTAATAATTATGAAACTAATCATGATCCTAGCTAATTGAATGTTGCCGTGTGTGGAGTGATCTTCCTGTCATGTCCGCTAATACCCACCTTGGTTCACCTGCCATGGTTTCCTCTGTAAAACCAAGAACCAAAGGAGGAAAAAGGGTCCCCGGCCACACAACTTAAACATTAGCTAGCTAGTTTATATCTCAATTCCAGTATTCGTAGTCTAGTACTATTTCCTTTTCTGCAACTTCGTAGTTGTAACCTTTATTTCGTTAATGGAAATCCTTAGCATCTTCCATTTCTACGGAGATCTATAAGT
Source organism: Rhododendron simsii (assembly GCA_014282245.1). Classification (NCBI taxonomy): domain Eukaryota; kingdom Viridiplantae; phylum Streptophyta; class Magnoliopsida; order Ericales; family Ericaceae; genus Rhododendron; species Rhododendron simsii. The sequence goes on along the minus strand of WJXA01000251.1, from coordinate 85,291 downwards.
TTGAGCCCATTCTCGGTTTCCTTTTCCACATCGCTTGTGAAAATTTGAAATCCACTTTATTGTGCAAAGGACCCACAATTTCTTGTTCGAAATCAGAAATCCTGTTGGGCACTCACTATAGTGCATCCTGTAGAGCACATCCAAGTTGTGCACGAGAGTTTTTAACGGTCCGGATCTAACTTTTCCTGGGAAAGAGTATTTTTAAATCCAGACAGTTAAAAACACTTTTTGAACGGCTGTGATTGTGCCCTACAGGATTCCCAAATCCCTTCTTTTAAACCTTCGTCCGTTTGCGGAATTATTTATTAGCTTATCGCATATCTTGTTTATTATTTTACGACAGACTCCAGTCAAAAAGTCACAGAAAGTAGGAGAAAATGTGGGAAAATTAGCTTAGAAAATACTCCAGTACTGGTAACATAAAAAGGGTGATGAAGAAGATCTAGCAACGCCAACGTTAGAACCTTCCGAGGAGGAGGCTTGACAGGTGGAGCGACAAATCTACCCGCCGACAACGTGACTGCTACTTTAGCTTCTTTTTTTACGTTAAATAGAAAAATACTGGCACCGTTAATTGTGCAAAAAATTAAATTAATAAAACAATAGAAAATACATTCTTTAGGGTCGGTCCGTACGGAACTTTGTTTTGTTTTAATTGAGACCCCGCAAATAAGTGGTAGTATTGGTCCTAGCTCTAACACTAATCGAGATACATACAAGCTGGTTCAAATATCTGAGTTATTAAGAAGTAGTCCATACTTTGATCAACGTGTTTGGTGAGGTGTAAATTACGACTTAATTTATAGCTAGTCACTTTTTTATTGTTTGGTCAAAATGGTCGAAGATTCATTGCCGAACATTCAAAAGAACCGAATTCATCGAAGAAGATAGTTATCTCTCCCAAATGAGTCAATAACCAGTCAAGAGGCCTAACTTCTCTGATGCCAAAACTTGCGTCGACCCTGATCTTGCTAATGAACGTGCAACAGCAATAGCCGATCAACAGGCAATAGAGCAGATCCCAATGAACACCAAACCAACCCACCCCAAAAAAAAAATCCAAAGCCACCACTGGATCTCGAAAAACCAAAGTCCGGGTAGAGGTAACCGGCGCGAACTAGAGGAAACCTAGCTCGCTTGAGAAAACAAATAGAAAACAACCAAAAAAAAAAAACCAAATCCACCAGCCAATTAAGAACCAAATAATTACTGCATTTTTTTTTTTTGATCCGTCTTAATTACTGCACGTTGGTTCGTGCTTAACAGTTTTGAGTGTTCATATACGTACAGAATAAGTAATAAATTGTGCTCTTTTTTTTTTGGTAATCTCTTAAAAAATAATGTTGCTATGTTTCCAAGCAATGTTTCGTCCTTGAAAGGTCAAATTTCCGACCTTTAGTCCCATCTGCTCTTTTGCTTTAAGGTTGTCAAAAGACTCAAAACCATTTCAGTCATTTTCAGCTGTCATTTTCTTCTAGATCACCTTTTTTTTTTTTTTTTGATAGGGCTAGATCACCATTAAAGTACTGAATTCGTCGAATGAATAATTTGAACCGTTCTCATCCATATATTGTCACTGATTTATTTTTACGTCACATCGTTCGTCTTGACGAGGAGAACAAAAAATGTATAAGGCTATAGAACAAAGTTTTAAAAAATTGATATAAGATAGCACCAAAGACACTAAAAGATTGTAGTATTTTTCTTCTTTTCTGAATTTTTTTAAATTTTGGTCTGTATTTTTAAGTTTTTTCAATTCCTTGATCTTGTCTAGATGAATGATTAATCCAAAAAAGTTTGCCCCAATCTAGTAAAAATGGAGATAAACTTTGTCCAAAGGAACCAAAAATGTAGCCCAAAAGGCGGATATAGCTTTGTTACAAAAAAATTTGCAGGTGTACGTACTTTAGCATTTCAACGTACACGTGAATTAGCCAAGGACTTAATGCAGCAATGCGCAACTAAGGGGTGTTTGTTTTTTTTTTTGCTCGGCAAACGAACGATTTAATAAAGCTCGAAAGGGTACATCGAGAAAAGTACATCTTAGCTTAGAGAGCCAAGATACAACAGTACAACAAAACCAACAAACAAAACAATACATCCAACAATTAGTTGAATGAAGCACCTATGGGAGAATTTACAACTTTACTTTCTGAATACCATCTAGGAACACCTTAAAATCCTCCACCGAATACACTTTAATATTAAATTTTGCCTTCATCCACATTGCGACCCTTGTTTTAACTAAGGGGTGTTTGTTTTACCTAACGTGCTCCCAATTTTTTGTTACCAGCTTCGTATAAGAACTAGGAAGGAGCAGTACGTAGTTCCTTGTTTGGTAAAAAACTATCACTCTTGTATTTCATTTTGACTTAATATAAGTTATACTGTTGGTTTCAAAAAAAACTTACACGTGAATCAACACATGGACTCGAATAATCTACAAAACTAGAAAGTAGTCAAGCATGCACATGTGCATGCAACTTTATTGATCAATTCGTGGCGTGCACCAGGCTATTGTTTTTCTCTTCGTAAATATAATTATTAGTACTTAAAAATAAGTAGTACTTTTCTTGTACTAAAAAGCAGATAAATGGTCAAAAATATTGCAGATCGAACACCATGCATGCACGTTCTCTTTCCATTTGCTTAAAAAATATGATGATCCTTAAACCAAAATTTTAAAATATCCCTAGATATGACCTAAAAGTTTTACTATGTTACAATATATAATTCGTGCGGTACGTACGTAATTTCTCGGAGTGTTCATTTGTCATATATATTTCCTAACCTAGAATAGAAAAAAGTGACCAATTGGCACTTCTAGAGTTTTTTTTCAGACTTTGCATTGCATAAATGAAGTAGAAGGAAATCTGGAAAGGGACCCACGCGCAGGAGTGCTGCCTGCTACGTAGGTTCGGGGTTACGCACGAAAAATTCATTGAATTATTCAACATGTCATGTAAGCATGAACAAATTAGACATATAACTGTCAAAGCAAGTGGTCAATGCTGACTACATAATTCTCCTGACAATTTAACTAGCTACGACATATTATTAAGTCAGAGAAGACGGTTTTATCCAGTGGTCTAGGCGAAGGCAGGAGAATTCAAACAAAATTACTTTTTTACGTTCTGACTCTTAGAATTGAATCCTGATCTATTGTGTGGGGAACAAACTCGATCACCACGTACCCAATAAGACACCCTGATCATCGTCTCTCTCTCGCTCTCTCTCTCTCTCTCTCTCTCTCTCTCTCTCTCTCTCTCTCTCCATGCCTCTATATATGTATATGCATGCATGTGATATATGCATGTTTCTTTCCACTTAAGAATAGAGACCTGTGTGTTCTTTTATTTGCAGGTATTTCGCTTGGATGGGCAATGTGATAAATTCCTGATGTAAAATGACAAAATAAAGGAAAAAAATAAGAATGTAAAAATAATTCTCCTGACGATTTTTCTGCAGGGGGCCAAAGTCAGATACTTTTGACTTCTCTAGAAGAATCAAATTAATCAAACCAGAAAATTAATTACGCAGCGTAACACTTTCTTTTTCTTCTTTTTTTTTTTTTTTTGGGTCAAACGGAAGTGATTAGATTACGCTAGGAAAACAGAGTCCTAGAGACTAATTAGTAGCATAGTACAGACGATGAGTTCAAGGGAGACAAGTTCCACCACGAGATCCTCCTCTTGCTCACCCAAGAAGGGCCAAACAAATCTGCAGTTTGATTTGCTTGACGAAAGACAAGGGATATGGTAGAGTTGTGTCACGCCCTCGATTTTTAACATAATTAAGTAATCCAATTTAATAAAAGAACCTCGCGTAACATAAATAATACCCAAAAGAGTTTTCCATCTGTCAAATTTACAAACAAGTCCCCAAAAGTTAAGATTATATAGCTTTGGCACCACGGCCGAAATCAACTTAATTACAAGTACGAATCTGTTAGGATATCACAATCTCTTTAGTCAAAGGAATTTAAGAACAATTAGTTACAAACCCATCTTTAAAAAAGTAGATCGATTACAAAAGAAGATTAAGTAACTGAAAGAAGTTAGCTTCCAAAATCTTCATGTCCAAGCACATCTTTACAAGCAGTCCATTGCCCAACATTCAAACTGAAAAGAAGGATTTTGTTGAGCTACACTAGCCCAGTAGGAATATCTTTACCAAATTTATATGTATATATGGTGATAAGTGCAAATAAGTGGGGATAAGGAAATACAACTCGGAAGACAATAGTCAATCAATTTATAACTGAGCCCTCATCGAAGTCGAATGCATGAACCATACGATGCTAACCCCTCTAACAATCCCAACTTGACTTGCTAACCCAAACTTCACCATCGGTATTTCCACCACTTGCGTTACCGGAATAACACCATAAGGATTACCGTGTTACCACCACTTGCGTCACGGTGATCCCTAACGATTCGGGTTACCGTATTACTACCACTTGCGTTACGAAACCCTCTTAGTCTCCGTATTACCACCACTTGCGTTACGAGACTTCCTAAACCAACCTTCGACCCAAAATCAACTATTTCTCATACAACACGCAAACTAAGACTCCCCCATGAACACTTTCTTAGGTAGAACATCCTACGCTATACCGACGTCATCCCACAAGCACCACAAACGATCACGGATACCAATAATCTATAGTATGCACATAAACAACGTTTAATTATGTCAAATCTTATCCGATTCTTGCTAATGGAATACCAACGAACCAAGGAATGCATCGAACCATCGTAAGAAGTCAAATAGACATGTTTGAGATAGATTAGGAGGTGTTCAAAAGGGTTTAGAAGTGATTGGAGGTCAAAACAATCTACGGAGAAGCAAAAGGTGCAAAACTGGAGATAAGCTCACTGTATCGATACGCGCTTAATCCGTATCGATACGCTATCAACTGTCCAAAAGATAAGCTCACTGTATCGATACGGCCCTTAATACGTATCGATACCACGGGGCTTCGGGTAGAACTTTCAGCAGATTTTCAGACATGCTCAAGAACCAAAATTCGACAATCAAGGGCACGATTCTACACCAAATCAACGTATAAACATATAAAAGAAGTAAAGAAATCCCTACCTCGCGACGACAATCAAGATCTACGAGTTTTGAACAAGCCCTAGCTTTCTTGAACTTCAAATATTCGATTCGAGCTCGACCCACGGATCTCCAAGCTCAAGAACGTGATTGCAAGGCCGGAGGGAGGTTGTTTCTTGAAGATTTTGGGAGATGGAGTGGAGTTTTGGGTGAGAGGAGAGGAGAGAGAGATAGCCGGATGAGAGGGGGAGAGAGAGACGGCGTGGGAGGGAGAGATTGGGAGATAAAAATATCTCCTACAATGCACACACACCCCCTTATATATCCACATATCTCTAAACCACACGCACACCCCCTCAACTTTCTACTCTTTCAAATCAAGTCCCAATCTAACTAATCACCAAATAATTCATATTTTCTCCATTAGTCATTTAATAATATTTCAAAAATAAAATAAAATCAAAATTATTCGGGTCTCTACAATCTACCCTCCTTAAAGAAATTTCGTCCCGAAATTTACAACACAAGCCAATTAAGATTATGCATCAAACAAACAAGTTCATACCATAACATATATCACCAAACAACTAGTTAACAATCATAAGATTATAATTTCAAGACTCACATTGATCAATTCAGAAATAAATGCGGGTACTTCTCCCTCACTTCTTCTTTTCTTTCCCACGTTGACTTTTCCTTCCCGAGACTACTCCATAAGACTCGCACTAACAGAATGGTTTTGCCCTCCCTCAGAATTTACTTGCGTGAATCTAGGATACGTATCGGCTCCTCCCCGTAAGATGCATCGGCTTCCAACTCGAGTTCAGACTACTCTAGAACGTGTGACGGATCCGGTCATACTTTCATAGCATCGACACGTGGAACACATAGTGAACGTTTGATAATCTTGGTGGTAATGCAAATCGATACGTGACTTCCCCAATCTTCTCGGTAATATCAAACGGTTCGATATAATCGGTGAAAGCTTGCCCTTTTGTCCAAAGCGAGATAATCCCCGACGCAGTGACACCTTAAGGAACACGTGATTCCCCCACTTCAAACGATAACGGTCGGCGACAACGATCGACATAGCTCTTTTGCTTACTTTGCGCTGTTAACAACCATTGACGAATCACTTTGAATTGCTCTCATGCTTTCGGAGGTTTCTTGGATCAATTCCGGCCCAACCAATGTAGCCTCACCCAACTCGGTCCAACAAACGAGTGGTCGACACGGTCTCCCATATAAGGCTTCAAACGGTGCCATATTGATGCTAGATTGGTAACAATTATTGCACGCGAATTCGACTAACGGCAAGTGATCTTCCCAACTACCTCAAAAATCCATGACACAAGCCTGAATTATTTCTTTTAAAAATTTGAATCGTCCTAGAAATTTGCTAACTCAACTCCAACCGAGTCACCAACCATAATATCCAATCTCATATTACAACCTCATAATCATCACATCATCCACTCTTTTCTACATAATTAATTTTTTGTCCTAACTACTTCACAAATTTCTCACTATCGGTATGGTTCTACCACTCAACACTCAATCTTGAAACTCTATTATTTTATCACATCCTCAAATCCCAACATCAGTACAAGAATCCTAGTCCCCACACACCAATCAGGACAGTCAGACCACAACCTGAGAAATAATAACCTCACGTTTTTTCCAAATTCCGAATTCTATATTTTCGTTCCAAGCGCCTTATTCTACCAAGTACTCATCGATCTTTCTAGAAGGACAAATTGAACTTCTCATAGAAACTCAAATTCTAAACTCCAAGCTCTATTTCCTAACCAACATCAAACAACGAATCACTTCACCAACCAATCCAAAGAACCTCAAATAATCTCCACTGGAACAAAACTAATAAGCCTCGAATCCTTAAACCAAATAATGCCTCATCACCCTTGGATCAATTATAAACATCTACTCACCATAGTCAAACCTTTCACGCTTCAAGTTATTGATTTTTCTCTCAACGTCAAGAAATAGCATACCTTACAACTGATTCATAATATTGATACTGCTATTAACCTACTGTAACACCATTTCCCTTAACATTTCTCAAATGACCACTTGCCTCGTGACACTCACCTCCTTCTCATGAGGACACAATTAAGCTCCATCAGTACATCAACACACTTATAACACAAAGCTGCTAGCCATTACCTCCATTTCACATATCTATCACCCACACAACTCTCATATAAATTCTACATAAACCTCAAATGCCATTTTTTTTTTTTTACAACCGAATACAATCAAAATCTAACACTACTCCACTTTCCTTAGTCCACTCAAAGTCATTACTAGTTTCTACTTTCGAAAACCCAAACTCGCTTCCATGGAAATACATCTTTGTTATATAACTCAACGCAACTCTAGATCCGTTCCGAGAAATTCCCAAGTTCACTATTTCCCCTTATCACAAACCATTAACTACTCTCAACTATAGATTGACATCCTGCTAATAACCTCCATATCTAACCTTCTAATCATTTCATACAAAAAGATAACAGAGGCACATGCCAGATTCTAACTAAGAATCCTCTCTTTGTATCCATATACCCATCGGTGTCTACTCTGTACCGTACATTAAGGCAAATCGCTTTCATCAGGATTACACATCAAATTAAGCATGCATGCTAATAACGACAAATTTCGTACTTGAAGTACAACAACAAACTATTCATACGAATTATTGACTTACACAATGCCAATTTATCCATGTATCAACAAACTCACTCAGCATCCAGTACATCAAATTTTCTAGCTCTAACAAGCTCAATAGTAATCATTTCATCTCATCGTTGCAATGCCTTTTATGTTTTCCGTTCGCCCCATCAATCTCGAATACTCACATTCAGTTACTGTAGTCAAGCTAGGTATTCAATACACATACAACTTTAAACTTCACTGCATATATAATATACACACCAAACATACGTACCCTTTAATACTTAATCAAATCCATGACTCGACAGCAATACAACCTGGCAATATATCATTACTCAAAGAGTTGCACAAAATAGGTGGCATGGCTGCACCAACAAACATCCAATAATCTAGAATATCTCTATTCTAATATCCGGTCACCAATACAAACCAATTGAATAATAAATTTTTTTTAAATTTTTTTTTTTATACCCACAAAACTCCGGGATTTCAAACAATAAGTCTATAGTTCTCCTTATACTCTAAGACTCCAACTCTCCAAGTACCTCATCACTTAGGAATCAATTTTCTCGCACCAATAACGTCTAATAGTTCCGCTCACCACAAGTTTCATTGCTCACAAACTTCTTCTCCCAACTAAGTAGTCATAATGACCTCAATTTTCCTCAAAGATATTTACCACAATTGCATTCAACCTCAATAATATCGACCACACCATTCCCATCACTGTCACTGCTATCACTACCACTATTTAAGCCCTAGTCCCTCACTAATCTATCACCTCAATGGCATACCTCAATGCGTCATATACTGTCATCAGTCTAGTCTACGTCGCCAATTTCACATCACACACGATCTACACACTCCAACCTTTTAACTCACAACAGTCCTCATTCATGTTGCCCTCACTTTGAACAAGTCTCTCACCACACATTGACATCAATCACTCGCCTCAAATCACATCGATATAGTTCACCTCACGTCTTGTTGTCCCTCTCACCAAGCAATGCCTTCACTATTTCCTACCAATCTATCATAAAGACACCATCACGACATTCACCTCAGCAATGAAAATTACAATGCCATAACACTCCTATTTTTTTTTGCAATTTCTATGTACAATCATCTATCTCAAGCCTAAAGATCTACTCCTATACACAATCCTAGTGTCCAATTGACTCTCCGAGACTTCCATCTGGAAGGAGCGGTGATCAAGCGCCTCTTCCAACTGGATCTCATCGGCAGTCGCCTGGGTGTCCGGAAGACACATACCGTATCCTGACACCCTATTTATAACCCTCATCTTCCTAAGTCAACCTCAGATACTTACAACTCTCTACGAAGGCTCAACTTGTCTTATTTATACTCAAATCACTACCCCAATAACTACCATAACAATGACAACACACAATTATTACCACAACAAGATATCATCCCTTCATACATTCGAGATGCTCACTAGCTCAACTCTCTAGCTATGATACATCTAACTCACTTCCTGAACAAACTATGGCTCCTATCACACCTCACCTCAACATGCCACTCTTTTCCTTTCCTTCCTCTTCGGTCATAACAAACATACTACCTTACGCTCGTTTACACTTAACGCATCTCACATCACATAAAATCTACTTAGAGCATTTAAAATTTAACACATAATCAGAGCAATTTGAATAAAACATATCAAACACTAAGCTCGCAAATCTTTCTAATAGCCTAACACTTCTACTACATATTAATGGATATCTCAAATGTCGGCCTCGCCACCACGCACAAGCACTACAACGATTTCGACCTTTCAGATTCTTTCTCATTGAATATCTAATCTAAAAAAAAACATTATCTTACTACGAATGGTTCAAGACCAAGACTATCAACAATAACGATAACCATAACAACAGTTGCAACCATAGCTACTACAATCCTTCACAGCTTTCCAGTTCACCTGAAAGGCATTTTTGCCACATAAAATCTAAGAATAAGACTGCTAACAGAGATAACAACAATAGCAATAAACACTGTCACACACGTTACGCACAAGCCAAACATCCACCCCTTTTTTTTTTAAACACGAGTCACCAACATTCTAACTATCCCAGTAAACGTAAATGCAAGGCCCAATCGGGGAACAAACGTCGGTCATGCGAGCATACACATGTCTTGTTAAAAAGATATGCAATGATTTTTTTTTTTGAACCCCTGAGACTATGTCTCCCCACGGTCACTAGGTATTCAAACCTAATGCTCTGATACCAATTTGTCACGCCCTCGATTTTTAACATAATTAAGTAATCCAATTTAATAAAAGAACCTCGCGTAACATAAATAATACCCAAAAGAGTTTCCCATCTGTCAAATTTACAAACAAGTCCCCAAAAGTTAAGATTATATAGCTTTGGCACCACGGCCGAAATCAACTTAATTACAAGTACGAATCTGTTAGGATATCACAATCTCTTTAGTCAAAGGAATTTAAGAACAATTAGTTACAAACCCATCTTTAACAAAAGTAGATCGATTACAAAAGAAGATTAAGTAACTGAAAGAAGTTAGCTTCCAAAATCTTCATGTCCAAGCACATCTTTACAAGCAGTCCATTGCCCAACATTCAAACCTGAAAAGAAGGATTTTGTTGAGCTACACTAGCCCAGTAGGAATATCTTTACCAAATTTATATGTATATATGGTGATAAGTGCAAATAAGTGGGGATAAGGAAATACAACTCGGAAGACAATAGTCAATCAATTTATAACTGAGCCCTCATCGAAGTCGAATGCATGAACCATACGATGCTAACCCCTCTAACAATCCCAACTTGACTTGCTAACCCAAACTTCACCATCGGTATTTCCACCACTTGCGTTACCGGAATAACACCATAAGGATTACCGTGTTACCACCACTTGCGTCACGGTGATCCCTAACGATTCGGGTTACCGTATTACCACCACTTGCGTTACGAAACCCTCTTAGTCTCCGTATTACCACCACTTGCGTTACGAGACTTCCTAAACCAACCTTCGACCCAAAATCAACTATTTCTCATACAACACGCAAACTAAGACCCCCCATGAACACTTTCTTAGGTAGAACATCCTACGCTATACCAACGTCATCCCACAAGCACCACAAACGATCACAGATACCAACAATCTATAGTATGCACATAAACAACGTTTAATTATGTCAAATCTTATCCGATTCTTGCTATTGGAATACCAACGAACCAAGGAATGCATCGAACCATCGTAGAAGTCAAATAGACATGTTTGAGATAGATTAGGAGGTGTTCAAAAGGGTTTAGAAGTGATTGGAGGTCAAAACAATCTACGGAGAAGCAAAAGGTGCAAAATGGAGATAAGCTCACTGTATCGATACGCGCTTAATCCGTATCGATACGGAATCAACTGTCCAAAAAGATAAGCTTACTGTATCGATACGGCCCTTAATCCGTATCGATACCACGGGGCTTCGGGTAGAACTTTCAGCAGATTTTCAGACATGCTCAAGAACCAAAATTCGACAATCAAGGGCACGATTCTACACCAAATCAACGTATAAACATATAAAAGAAGTAAAGAAATCCCTACCTCGCGACGACAATCAAGATCTACGAGTTTTGAACAAGCCCTAGCTTTCTTGAACTTCAAATATTCGATTCGAGCTCGACCCACGGATCTCCAAGCTCAAGAACGTGATTGCAAGGCCGGAGGGAGGTTGTTTCTTGAAGATTTTGGGAGATGGAGTGGAGTTTTGGGTGAGAGAGAGAGGAGAGAGAGATAGCCGGATGAGAGGGGGAGAGAGAGACGGCGTGGGAGGGAGAGATTGGGAGATAAAAATATCTCCTACAATGCACACACACCCCCTTATATATCCACATATCTCTAAACCACACGCACACCCCCTCAACTTTCTACTCTTTCAAATCAAGTCCCAATCTAACTAATCACCAAATAATTCATATTTTCTCCATTAGTCATTTAATAAATATTTCAAAAATAAAATAAAATCAAAATTATTCGGGTCTCTACAAGTTGGTTCTTGCGTAACACTTCAGTTGAGAATAATTCGTTCCCAGAATTCAACTTTGGTCGGTTAACAAAAAAACCGACGAATGACTAATCCAAAAAAAAAAACCAATCTAGTAAAAATTGAGAGAAAAATAAACACCCCCCCCCCCCCCAAAAAAAAAAAGCCTTTGTCCAAAGGATCAAAAAATTTAGCCCAAAAGGCAGATACAACTTTGTTACAAAAATTTGCAGGTGTACGTACATTAGGATTAACTTTTACACGAGAATTAACACATGGAGTGGAGTAATCTAGAAACTAGAAAGTAGTCAAGCATGTGCATGCAACTTTATTTAATTATTGATCAATTCGTGTGGACCAGGCTATTGTTTTTCTCTTCGTAATTAAATATAATTAGTATTAAATAAGTAGTACTAGTACTTTTCTTGTAGTACTAATTAGCAAATAAACGGGTCCACAAATTGGTGAAATGGTCATAAATATTACAGATCACACCATGCATGCGTTTTATTACCATTTGCTTTTAAATATAATTAATGATCCTTAACCAGAATTATAAAACATCTATCCCTAGATATGACCTAAAAGTTTTATGTAACATTAATATAATTCGTGCGGTTAATTCTCGGAGTGTTCGTTTTGTTATATATGTTTCCTTAATTACCTAGAATAAGAAAAAGTGTTCAATTGGCACTTCTAGAGTTTTGTCAAACTTAATTTGGATTGCGTGTGGAAGCTCAAATTTGTCATCTATATTTACTGACAAGGATGTGCCAGCATTTGGCTTGTGCTTTTGTAAGATTTGAACTGGGGATCTTGTTGGTTCCTCTTCTGTGATTGGTTCCTAAGTCCCGATGTTTTGCCGGCATGCATTTGCAATAGATGTTTGTATCTAGGATTAGAGAGTTTTGATGCTCTCCTTGTCTTTTGATGATTTCTGTAATGCCTTCGAGCTTTAAATAATTTATGGCATTGACCAGTTAAAAAAAAAAATTAAGTGTGCGGTACTCCTTATTAGACAATGCAATTTACGAATGCATCAAATACTATGTATTAGCTAGTTACCATGAAGAAACCCCATTCTCGACAGGCCTTGTCGAGATCGAGGATGGTTTTGGAGCGTTGATGAGGATCAGCAGATGTGAGCAACGAGAAATCGATGATGGGGAATGTATCTTCATCGGGGTTAGAAGCAGCGGATTCGTTAGGATTCGAAGAGTAGGAGTAGTTAGAAGGGATGGACGCAAGACCAGGAGATTCCACCAGTGCTTTGACGCTTATTCTCTTTGATGCTTGAGAAGGAGTTTCAGTTGGGTTTTCGACAAAAAGTGAAGTTGCTGGAGCCATTTGAGAGAGAGAGAGAGAGAGAGAGAAGTTAGATTGGTAGTGAATGAGAGAGAAAACAGAGAGTTTGTTGTGTTGTGGGGAGAAGCGTGTATCCTTGCATGGATATATAGAGGTGTAGAGGGAAGAGGCCAGATGAGTACTCCTCTAGATAATACTTTTATTGTTTCCTCATAATAGTAGTACTCCATCCGAACTAATTTATTTTCTTCTTCTTCTTTTTTTTTTTTTTTTATAAACTTTTAAGCGTTCCAAAATATTTATTGACTTGTTAAAATTTCATTAGTGCCCTCTCTCTTTCAAAAAATTCATATATTAATAAGAGAATGCGCACTCCCATTTAACGCAAACAAAATGATGGCATTTTTAAGAAGTCATAACTCTTCAAGAGTAATTATTGTGTTCTCGTAATAAGTTAGAATTTAAAAAATGTGCAAACAAATTAAGACGAAGGGAGTAATAATTTACAATTATTTTTCATGAGAATTTTGTTGTACACATCAGTTTCAGCGAAACTGTCGATTTCCTCTAACAAGTACGGAGTATTTGTTCATTTTTTGACGAAATGTTTTAGTTAGGGGTTCGATCTCTTCTGTTCCGAAAAACCATGTGCCTTTGTACCGAAAGATTTTCCGGCCGTTGAATTGTTATTTTTATGATTTTAACGGCAAAAAAACCCTCGTTACAAAGGCACAAAAGTTTTTGATACAGAGAATGGAGGCTCGTTTTAGTTAACCCAATGCATTTATTAGGTCTCTGATAGGTTAGGTTAAACTTTCCGGATTTCCGTCCAATTAATTCATGATGCCATTAAATGTAGTAAAGTTCTAGATGAGCTACCTTTTAAAGAAAAAAAAAAATGTAACAGTAAAGCAAAAAGAGTTCTAGAAGAATCACTTGAGAATACACCTTTCTCATCCCAGAATCCGGGCTGTGGGAGTCGAGGCTGCGTTCTCATCTACGTCTCGCAGTAAAAAACAGAAAATTATTGAAATCCACTAATAACTAGGGGTAGGATTGCTAAAAGAACTAATAAACAACTCGCAGTCGGCTCAATTTTTGATTTGTTCGACTTTGTTTTAAAAAATGGAGTATAAGACAAGCTCAATCACATTTTTCAATTTGTTTTATGAATTCAAGCCCAAATTTGGACATGTGAGTGTTTGGTTCGATAGGTTTGTGAACGGAGGGATCATTTCATAAATACTACAAATATAGGGTTAGATCGATTAAGGGGGTGTTTCCAATAATAAACAACACGAAAAATTTAATGCATTTTACCATGTCGTTTCCACAAGGAAAAAAAAAGTTTCAGTATTTTATCATATCTTTTTTACTAACAAAAAAGTAATCAAAAAAAAATTACTACAGTAACTCTGCTTACAAACCGATCAACTTATTTACTACCAAAACATCTAATAACGTACTTCTCAATCACAAATAAAAATCTACAAATTTTTTATTACCGCAAATACCCCTGATAAATATCCCAAAATATGATATCTGAATATACCTTAGAAATATTTTTCCCAATTTTACAGTATTACTTCATCTAGATAGGAAACCCCCAATGTGAGATGAAAAAATGAAACTAATGAGCTTTAGCTCAAGCTCAAGCTTGAAAGAAAGAAATTTCACGAGCGTAAGTTCAGGCAAGAAAAGTTTATAACAGACACAAAAATTCAAAAGTGAGCCAAATTTGAATAATTAATCTCAAAAAAAAATTCTCAAAATCGAGTAAAGCTTAAACACATGTGATAAGGAGTCTAGTAATTAGTCCCAAATTTTTTAAGTAAACTGTTATCGTGATTCCATGAGATCATCCACCAATTAATTTCCTCTAGAAATTGCTGCGTCAATTATGCCAATAGTACCCACGATTCTAGAAGTAGTACCCACTTGAAAATGTGGGAACCACAACGAAAACAATGACCCCACGCGTAGATGAAGTGGTCCAATTCCGAAAGTAGTATTTCTCTTTACACCGCCTATTTACTTTCTCAATCATTTTAATTTTCCTGAGGGAATCTTTCCTTCATGAAAATTGATTTTGACATTCTATTTTTAATTATTGGCATTTCATTTTTTGTTATTTATTTAATTTAATTTGAAATTATAATAATACTCTTTTACGTGTGAAAAAGTAAATGAATACTAACAAAATAAAGGATAACTTGCTAATTTCACGTAAAATAAAGATAAAAAAAAAATGGAATGTCAATGGCTAATTTAGAGTGCTAAAATCACTTTTCTTCATTCAGTGTGAACATGAAACATACACGAAAATTGCATTCGGCACTCCACCTTAATTTAGATATCATACTCCACTTTTTGTTTTTTTTCCTATTTGAAATTATAATAATACCCTCCTATTCTGTTAACGTTCATCCGCTTTTTCACACATAAAAGGGTATTGTTGTAATCTCTTCGAATATTTTTTTGGGTGGTTTTTTTAATTTCTCACACTGTTTGGTTAAGGACGGGGGACAGCTTCTAGTCTCTACAGGGATTGAAAGGGTTAAAATCAATTTTCTAGACTTAAAAGAAAACACTAATTCGTTATCATGTCAGTTGATTTTCCTTTAGTATTTGTCGCACAGACAATACATGGAAACTCACTTAAATTTGTGAGTAAGTTGATGGTATGTACCACCAAAAATAAAATAAACGCATCCCAGCTGTTCATACCAAAAAATGACCGTCAATATGAAAGCGCCACGTCGCGAATTTTTGCCCGTGTTCTGCCGAGCATTTGATGAGTGTAAAATCCCTTTGATGGGGAAAGTGGACGTGCACATGGCAGTGCCTGACGCAACAAGAGAGTTAGTGGTGTAATCGGCTAATGATTTGCACTGAAAATATCCAAATGGATAGACGTGGATAGCGATTTCTGCTTTTGCGCTCAATCAATGTTCACTCACTGATAAATCGAGAATTTCTGTTGAATATGAATTGTTTCTCCGTAGAAATTAATTGTAGAATACAGCCATACATATATAGGAAAGAGATGCAACTAACTAGAAAAGGATAAGTATGAAATGTAAAATAATAATCCAATAATTATGAAACTAATCATGATCCTAGCTAATTGATTGTTGCCGTGTGTGGAGTGATCTTCCTGTGAAGTCCGCTAATACCCACCTTGGTTCACCTGCCATGGTTTCCTCTGTAAAACCAAGAACCAAAGGAGGAAAAAGGGTCCCCGACCACACAACTCAAACATTAGCTAGCTAGTTTATATCTCAATTCCAGTATTCATAGTCTAGTATTATTTCCTTTTCTGCAACTTCGTAGTTGTAACCTTTATTTCGTTAATGGAAATCCTTAGCATCTTCCATTTCTACGGAGATCTATAAGTTTGAGCCCATTCTCGGTTTCCTTTTCCACATCGCTTGTGAAAATTTGAAATCCACTTTATTGTGCAAAGGACCTACAATTTCTTGTTCGAAATCAGAAATCCTGTAGGGCACTCCCTGTAGTGCATCCTGTAATCCAAGTTGTGCACGAGAGTTTTTAACGGTCCGAATCTAACTTTTCCTGGGAAAGAGTATTTTTAAATCCAGACAGTTAAAAACACTTTTTGGACGACTGTGATTGTGCCCTACAGGATTCCCGAATCCCTTCTTTTAAACCTTCGTCCGTTTGCGGAATTATTTATTAGCTTATCGCATATCTTGTTTATTATTTTACGAGAGACTCCAGTCAAAAAGTCACAGAAAGTAGGAGAAAATGTGGGAAAATTAGCTTAGAAAATACTCCAGTACTGGTAACATAAAAAGGGTGATGAAGAAGATCTAGCAACGCCAACGTTAGAACCTTCCGAGGAGGAGGCTTGACAGGTGAAGCGACAAATCTACCCGCCGACAACGTGACTGCTACTTTAGCTTCTTTTTTTTTACGTTAAAAAGAAAAATACTGGCACGATTAATTGTGCAAAAAATTAAATTAATAAAACAATAGAAAATACACTCTTTGGGGTTGGTCCGTACGGAACTTTGTTTTGTTTTAATTGAGACCCCGCAAATAAGTGGTAGTATTGGTCCTAGCTCTAACACTAATCGAGATACATATAAGCTGGTTCAAATATCTGAGTTATTAAAAAGTAGTCCATACTTTGATCAACAGGTTTGGTGAGGTGTAAATTACGACTTAATTTATAGCTAGGCACTTTTTTTTTTTGGCTCAAAATGGTCGAAGATTCATTGCCAAACATTCAAAAGAACCGAATTCATCGAAGAAATTAGTTATCTCTCCCAAATGACTCAATAACCAGTCAAGAGGCCTAACTTCTCTGATGCCAAACCTTGCGTCGACCCTTATCTTGCTAATGAACGTGCAACAGCAATAGCCGATCAATAGGCAATAGAGCAGATCCCAATGAACACCAAACCAACCAACACCCCAAAAAAAAATTCAAAGCCACCACTGGATCTCGAAAAACCAAAGTCCCGGTAGAGGTAACCGGCGCGAACTAGAGGAAATTAACCTAGCTCGCTGGAGAAAATAAATAGAAAACGACGAAAAAAAAACCAAATCCACCAGCCAATTAAGAACCAAATAATTACTGCACTTTTTTTTTTTTGATCCGTCTTAATTACTGCACGTTGGTTCGTGCTTAACAGTTTTGAGTGTTCATATACGTACACAGAATAAGTAATAAATTGTGCTCTTTTTTTTTTTGGTAATCTCTAAAAAAATAATGTTGCTATCTTTCCAAGCAATGTTTTGTCCTTGAAAGGTCAAATTTCCGACCTTTAGTCCCATCTGCTCTTTTACTTTAAGGTTGTCAAAAGACTCAAAACCATTTCAGTCATTTTCAGTTGTCATTTTCTTCTAGATCACCAATTTTTTTTTTTTTTTTGATAGGGCTAGATCACCATTAAAGTACTGAATTCGTCGAATGAATAATTTTGAACTGTTCTCATCCATATATTGTCACTGATTTATCTTTACGTCACATCGTTCGTCTTGACGAGGAGAACAAAAAATGTATAAGGCTATAGACCAAAGTTTTAAAAAATTGATATAAGATAGCACCAAAGACACTAAAAGATTGTATTTTTCTTCTTTTCTGAATTTTTTAAAATTTTGGTCTGTATTTTTAAGTTTTTTCAATTCTTTGATCTCGTCTAGACGAATGATTAATCCAAAAAAATTTGCCCCAATCTAGTAAAAATGGAGATAAACTTTGTCCAAAGGACCCAAAAATGTAGCCCAAAAGGCGGATATAGCTTTGTTACAAAAAAATTGCAGGTGTACATACTTTAGCATTTCAACTTAGGTGTGAATTAGCCAAGGAATGCAGCAGCGCGCAACTCAGGGGCATTTGTTTTATTTTTTGCTCGGCAAACGAACGATTTTATAAAGTTCGAAAGGGTACATCAAGAAAAGCACATCTAAGCTCAGAGAGCCAAGATACAACAGTACAAACAAAATCAACAAACAAAACAACACATCCAACAATTAGTTGAATGAAGCACCTGTGCGAGAATTTACAACTTTATTCTCCGAAAACCATCTAAGAACACCTTAAAATCCTCCACTGAATACACTTTCATATCAAATTTTGCTTTCATCCACATTGCGACCCTTGTTTTAACTAAGGGGTGTTTGTTTTACATAACGTGCTCCCAATTTTTTGTTACCATCTTTGTATAAGAACTAGGAAGGAGCAGTAGTTCCTCGTTTTGTGAAAATCTATCACTCTTGTATTTCATTTTGACTTAATATAAGTTTTACTGTTGGTTTCAAAAAAAACTTACACGTGAATCAACACATGGACTCGAATAATCTACAAAACTAGAAAGTAGTCAAGCATGCACATGTGCATGCAACTTTATTGATCAATTCGTGGTGTGCACCAGACTAGTGTTTTTCTCTTCGTAAATATATTTATTAGTAGTTAAATAAGTAGTACTTTTTCTTGTACGAAAAGCCAGATAAATGGTCAAAAATATTGCAGATCGAACACCATGCATGCACGTTTTCTTTCCATTTGCTTAAAAAATATGACGATCCTTAACCAAAATTTTAAAATATACCTAGCTATGACCTAAAAGTTTTAGTATGTTACAATATATAATTCGTGCGGTACGTACGTAATTTCTCGGAGTGTTCATTTGTCATATTTCCTAACCTAGAATAGGAAAAAGTGACCAATTGGCTCTTCTAGAGGTTTTTTTCAGACTTTGCATTGCATAAATGAAGTAGAAGGAAATCTGGAAAGGGACCCACGCGCAGGAGTGCCGCCTGCTACGTAGGTTCGGGGTTACACATGAAAAATTCATTGAATTATTCAACATGTCATGTAAGCATGAACAAATCAGACATGTAACCGTCAAAGCAAGTAGTCAATGCTGACTACATAATTCTCCTGACAATTAACTAGCTACGACATATTATTAAGTCAGAGAAGACGGTTTTATCTGGTGGTCTAGTCAAAGGCAGGAGAATTCAAATAAAATTACTTTTTTACAGTTCGACTCTTTGAATTGAATCTTGATCTATTGTGTGGGAAACAAACTCGATCACCACGTACTCAATAAGACACCCTGATCATCGTCTCTCTCTCTCTCTCTCTCTCTACATGCCTCTATATATGTATATGCATGCATGTGATATATGCATGTTTCTTTCCACTTAAGAATAGAGACCTGTGTGTTCTTTTATTTGCAGGTATTTCACTTGGATGGGCAATGTGATAAATTCCTGATGTAAAATGACAAAATAAAGGAAAAAATAAGAATGTAAAAATAATTCTCCTGACAATTTTTCTGCAGGGGGCCAAAGTCAGATACTTTTGACTTCTCTAGAAGAATCAAATTAATCAAACCAGAAAATTAATTACGCAGCGTAACACTTTCTTTTTCTTCTTTTTTTTTTTTTTTTGGGTCAAACGGAAGTGATTAGATTACGCTAGGAAAACAGAGTCCTAGAGACTAATTAGTAGCATAGTACAGACGATGAGTTCAAGGGAGACAAGTTCCACCACGAGATCCTCCTCTTGCTCACCCAAGAAGGGCCAAACAAATCTGCAGTTTGATTTGCTTGACGAAAGACAAGGGATATGGTAGAGTTGTGTCACGCCCTCGATTTTTAACATAATTAAGTAATCCAATTTAATAAAAGAACCTCGCGTAACATAAATAATACCCAAAAGAGTTTTCCATCTGTCAAATTTACAAACAAGTCCCCAAAAGTTAAGATTATATAGCTTTGGCACCACGGCCGAAATCAACTTAATTACAAGTACGAATCTGTTAGGATATCACAATCTCTTTAGTCAAAGGAATTTAAGAACAATTAGTTACAAACCCATCTTTAACAAAAGTAGATCGATTACAAAAGAAGATTAAGTAACTGAAAGAAGTTAGCTTCCAAAATCTTCATGTCCAAGCACATCTTTACAAGCAGTCCATTGCCCAACATTCAAACCTGAAAAGAAGGATTTTGTTGAGCTACACTAGCCCAGTAGGAATATCTTTACCAAATTTATATGTATATATGGTGATAAGTGCAAATAAGAGGGGATAAGGAAATACAACTCGGAAGACAATAGTCAATCAATTTATAACTGAGCCCTCATCGAAGTCGAATGCATGAACCATACGATGCTAACCCCTCTAACAATCCCAGCTCGACTCACTAACCCAAACTTCACAATCGGTATTTCCACCGCTTGCATTACCGAATAACACTATAAGGATTACCGTGTTACCACCACTTGCGTCACGGTGATCCCTACGACTCGGGTTACCGTATTACCACCACTTGCGTTACGAAACCCTTTAAGTCTCCGTATTACCACCACTTGCGTTACGGGACTTCCTAAACCAAACTTCGACCCAAAATCAACTATTTCTCACATAACATGAGAACTAGGACTCCCCCATGAACACTTTCTTAGATAGAACATCCTACGCTATACCAACGTCATCCCAAAAGCACCACAAACGATCACAGATACCAACAATCTATAGTACGCACATAAACAACGTTTAATTAAGTCAAATCTTATCCGATTCTTGCTAATGGAATACCAACGAACCAAGGAATGCATCAAACCATCGTAAGAAGTCAAATAGACATGCTTGAGATAGATTAGGAGGTGTCCAAAAGGGTTTAGAAGTGATTGGAGGTCAAAACAATCAACGGAGAAGGAAAAAGGTGCAAAACTGGAGTTAAGCTCACTGTATCGATACGCGCTTAATCCGTATCGATACGCTATCAACTGTCCAAAAGATAAGCTCACTGTATCGATACGGCCCTTAATCCGTATCGATACCATGGGGCTTCGGGTAGAACCTTCAGCAGATTTTCAGACATGCTCTACAATCAAAATTCGACAATCAAGGGCACGATTCTACACCAAATCGATATATAAACATGTAAAAGAGGTAAAGAAGTCCCTACCTCGCGACGACAATCAAGATCTACGAGTTTTGAACAAGCCCTAGCTTTCTTGAACTTCAAATATTCGATTCGAGCTCGACCCACGGATCTCCAAGCTCAAGAACGTGATTGCAAGGCCGGAGGGAGGTTGTTTCTTGAAGATTTTGGGAGATGGAGTGGAGTTTTGGGTGAGAGGAGAGGAGAGAGAGATAGCCGGATGAGAGGGGGGAGAGAGAGACGGCGTGGGAGGGAGAGATTGGGAGATAAAAATATCTCCTACAATGCACACACACCCCCTTATATATCCACATATCTCTAAACCACACGCACACCCCCTCAACTTTCTACTCTTTCAAATCAAGTCCCAATCTAACTAATCACCAAATAATTCATATTTTCTCCATTAGTCATTTAATAAATATTTCAAAAATAAAATAAAATCAAAATTATTCGGGTCTCTACAATCTACCCTCCTTAAAGAAATTTCGTCCCGAAATTTACAACACAAGCCAATTAAGATTATGCATCAAACAAACAAGTTCATACCATAACATATATCACCAAACAACTAGTTAACAATCATAAGATTATAATTTCAAGACTCACATTGATCAATTCAGAAATAAATGCGGGTACTTCTCCCTCACTTCTTCTTTCCTTTCCCACGTTGACTTTTCCTTGCCGAGACTACTCCATAAGACTCGCACTAACAGAATGGTTTTGCCCTCCCTCAGAATTTACTTGCGTGAATCTAGGATACGTATCGGCTCCTCCCCGTAAGATGCATCGGCTTCCCAACTCGAGTTCAGACTACTCTAGAACGTGTGACGGATCCGGTCATACTTTCATAGCATCGACACGTGGAACACATAGTGAACGTTTGATAATCTTGGTGGTAATGCAAATCGATACGTGACTTCCCCAATCTTCTCGGTAATATCAAACGGTTCGATATAATCGGTGAAAGCTTGCCCTTTTGTCCAAAGCGAGATAATCCCCGACGCAGTGACACCTTAAGGAACACGTGATTCCCCCACTTCAAACGATAACGGTCGGCGACAACGATCGACATAGCTCTTTTGCTTACTTTGCGCTGTTAACAACCATTGACGAATCACTTTGAATTGCTCTCATGCTTTCGGAGGTTTCTTGGATCAATTCCGGCCCAACCAATGTAGCCTCACCCAACTCGGTCCAACAAACGAGTGGTCGACACGGTCTCCCATATAAGGCTTCAAACGGTGCCATATTGATGCTAGATTGGTAACAATTATTGCACGCGAATTCGACTAACGGCAAGTGATCTTCCCAACTACCTCAAAAATCCATGACACAAGCCTGAATTATTTCTTTTAAAAATTTGAATCGTCCTAGAAATTTGCTAACTCAACTCCAACCGAGTCACCAACCATAATATCCAATCTCATATTACAACCTCATAATCATCACATCATCCACTCTTTTCTACATAATTAATTTTTTGTCCTAACTACTTCACAAATTTCTCACTATCGGTATGGTTCTACCACTCAACACTCAATCTTGAAACTCTATTATTTTATCACATCCTCAAATCCCAACATCAGTACAAGAATCCTAGTCCCCACACACCAATCAGGACAGTCAGACCACAACCTGAGAAATAATAACCTCACGTTTTTTCCAAATTCCGAATTCTATATTTTCGTTCCAAGCGCCTTATTCTACCAAGTACTCATCGATCTTTCTAGAAGGACAAATTGAACTTCTCATAGAAACTCAAATTCTAAACTCCAAGCTCTATTTCCTAACCAACATCAAACAACGAATCACTTCACCAACCAATCCAAAGAACCTCAAATAATCTCCACTGGAACAAAACTAATAAGCCTCGAATCCTTAAACCAAATAATGCCTCATCACCCTTGGATCAATTATAAACATCTACTCACCATAGTCAAACCTTTCACGCTTCAAGTTATTGATTTTTCTCTCAACGTCAAGAAATAGCATACCTTACAACTGATTCATAATATTGATACTGCTATTAACCTACTGTAACACCATTTCCCTTAACATTTCTCAAATGACCACTTGCCTCGTGACACTCACCTCCTTCTCATGAGGACACAATTAAGCTCCATCAGTACATCAACACACTTATAACACAAAGCTGCTAGCCATTACCTCCATTTCACATATCTATCACCCACACAACTCTCATATAAATTCTACATAAACCTCAAATGCCATTTTTTTTTTTTTACAACCGAATACAATCAAAATCTAACACTACTCCACTTTCCTTAGTCCACTCAAAGTCATTACTAGTTTCTACTTTCGAAAACCCAAACTCGCTTCCATGGAAATACATCTTTGTTATATAACTCAACGCAACTCTAGATCCGTTCCGAGAAATTCCCAAGTTCACTATTTCCCCTTATCACAAACCATTAACTACTCTCAACTATAGATTGACATCCTGCTAATAACCTCCATATCTAACCTTCTAATCATTTCATACAAAAAGATAACAGAGGCACATGCCAGATTCTAACTAAGAATCCTCTCTTTGTATCCATATACCCATCGGTGTCTACTCTGTACCGTACATTAAGGCAAATCGCTTTCATCAGGATTACACATCAAATTAAGCATGCATGCTAATAACGACAAATTTCGTACTTGAAGTACAACAACAAACTATTCATACGAATTATTGACTTACACAATGCCAATTTATCCATGTATCAACAAACTCACTCAGCATCCAGTACATCAAATTTTCTAGCTCTAACAAGCTCAATAGTAATCATTTCATCTCATCGTTGCAATGCCTTTTATGTTTTCCGTTCGCCCCATCAATCTCGAATACTCACATTCAGTTACTGTAGTCAAGCTAGGTATTCAATACACATACAACTTTAAACTTCACTGCATATATAATATACACACCAAACATACGTACCCTTTAATACTTAATCAAATCCATGACTCGACAGCAATACAACCTGGCAATATATCATTACTCAAAGAGTTGCACAAAATAGGTGGCATGGCTGCACCAACAAACATCCAATAATCTAGAATATCTCTATTCTAATATCCGGTCACCAATACAAACCAATTGAATAATAAATTTTTTTTAAATTTTTTTTTTTATACCCACAAAACTCCGGGATTTCAAACAATAAGTCTATAGTTCTCCTTATACTCTAAGACTCCAACTCTCCAAGTACCTCATCACTTAGGAATCAATTTTCTCGCACCAATAACGTCTAATAGTTCCGCTCACCACAAGTTTCATTGCTCACAAACTTCTTCTCCCAACTAAGTAGTCATAACGACCTCAATTTTCCTCAAAGATATTTACCACAATTGCATTCAACCTCAATAATATCGACCACACCATTCCCATCACTGTCACTGCTATCACTACCACTATTTAAGCCCTAGTCCCTCACTAATCTATCACCTCAATGGCATACCTCAATGCGTCATATACTGTCATCAGTCTAGTCTACGTCGCCAATTTCACATCACACACGATCTACACACTCCAACCTTTTAACTCACAACAGTCCTCATTCATGTTGCCCTCACTTTGAACAAGTCTCTCACCACACATTGACATCAATCACTCGCCTCAAATCACATCGATATAGTTCACCTCACGTCTTGTTGTCCCTCTCACCAAGCAATGCCTTCACTATTTCCTACCAATCTATCATAAAGACACCATCACGACATTCACCTCAGCAATGAAAATTACAATGCCATAACACTCCTATTTTTTTTTGCAATTTCTATGTACAATCATCTATCTCAAGCCTAAAGATCTACTCCTATACACAATCCTAGTGTCCAATTGACTCTCCGAGACTTCCATCTGGAAGGAGCGGTGATCAAGCGCCTCTTCCAACTGGATCTCATCGGCAGTCGCCTGGGTGTCCGGAAGACACATACCGTATCCTGACACCCTATTTATAACCCTCATCTTCCTAAGTCAACCTCAGATACTTACAACTCTCTACGAAGGCTCAACTTGTCTTATTTATACTCAAATCACTACCCCAATAACTACCATAACAATGACAACACACAATTATTACCACAACAAGATATCATCCCTTCATACATTCGAGATGCTCACTAGCTCAACTCTCTAGCTATGATACATCTAACTCACTTCCTGAACAAACTATGGCTCCTATCACACCTCACCTCAACATGCCACTCTTTTCCTTTCCTTCCTCTTCGGTCATAACAAACATACTACCTTACGCTCGTTTACACTTAACGCATCTCACATCACATAAAATCTACTTAGAGCATTTAAAATTTAACACATAATCAGAGCAATTTGAATAAAACATATCAAACACTAAGCTCGCAAATCTTTCTAATAGCCTAACACTTCTACTACATATTAATGGATATCTCAAATGTCGGCCTCGCCACCACGCACAAGCACTACAACGATTTCGACCTTTCAGATTCTTTCTCATTGAATATCTAATCTAAAAAAAAACATTATCTTACTACGAATGGTTCAAGACCAAGACTATCAACAATAACGATAACCATAACAACAGTTGCAACCATAGCTACTACAATCCTTCACAGCTTTCCAGTTCACCTGAAAGGCATTTTTGCCACATAAAATCTAAGAATAAGACTGCTAACAGAGATAACAACAATAGCAATAGACACTGTCACACACGTTACGCACAAGCCAAACATCCACCCCTTTTTTTTTTAAACACGAGTCACCAACATTCTAACTATCCCAGTAAACGTAAATGCAAGGCCCAATGGGGAACAAACGTCGGTCATGCGAGCATACACATGTCTTGTTAAAAAGATATGCAATGATTTTTTTTTTTGAACCCCTGAGACTATGTCTCCCCACGGTCACTAGGTATTCAAACCTAATGCTCTGATACCAATTTGTCACGCCCTCGATTTTTAACATAATTAAGTAATCCAATTTAATAAAAGAACCTCGCGTAACAGAAATAATACCCAAAAGAGTTTTCCATCTGTCAAATTTACAAACAAGTCCCCAAAAGTTAAGATTATATAGCTTTGGCACCACGGCCGAAATCAACTTAATTACAAGTACGAATCTGTTAGGATATCACAATCTCTTTAGTCAAAGGAATTTAAGAACAATTAGTTACAAACCCATCTTTAACAAAAGTAGATCGATTACAAAAGAAGATTAAGTAACTGAAAGAAGTTAGCTTCCAAAATCTTCATGTCCAAGCACATCTTTACAAGCAGTCCATTGCCCAACATTCAAACCTGAAAAGAAGGATTTTGTTGAGCTACACTAGCCCAGTAGGAATATCTTTACCAAATTTATATGTATATATGGTGATAAGTGCAAATAAGAGGGGATAAGGAAATACAACTCGGAAGACAATAGTCAATCAATTTATAACTGAGCCCTCATCGAAGTCGAATGCATGAACCATACGATGCTAACCCCTCTAACAATCCCAACTTGACTTGCTAACCCAAACTTCACCATCGGTATTTCCACCACTTGCGTTACCGGAATAACACCATAAGGATTACCGTGTTACCACCACTTGCGTTACGGTGATCCCTAACGATTCGGGTTACCGTATTACTACCACTTGCGTTACGAAACCCTCTTAGTCTCCGTATTACCACCACTTGCGTTACGAGACTTCCTAAACCAACCTTCGACCCAAAATCAACTATTTCTCATACAACACGCAAACTAAGACCCCCCATGAACACTTTCTTAGGTAGAACATCCTACGCTATACCAACGTCATCCCACAAGCACCACAAACGATCACAGATACCAACAATCTATAGTATGCACATAAACAACGTTTAATTATGTCAAATCTTATCCGATTCTTGCTATTGGAATACCAACGAACCAAGGAATGCATCGAACCATCGTAGAAGTCAAATAGACATGTTTGAGATAGATTAGGAGGTGTTCAAAAGGGTTTAGAAGTGATTGGAGGTCAAAACAATCTACGGAGAAGCAAAAGGTGCAAAATGGAGATAAGCTCACTGTATCGATACGCGCTTAATCCGTATCGATACGGAATCAACTGTCCAAAAAGATAAGCTTACTGTATCGATACGGCCCTTAATCCGTATCGATACCACGGGGCTTCGGGTAGAACTTTCAGCAGATTTTCAGACATGCTCAAGAACCAAAATTCGACAATCAAGGGCACGATTCTACACCAAATCAACGTATAAACATATAAAAGAAGTAAAGAAATCCCTACCTCGCGACGACAATCAAGATCTACGAGTTTTGAACAAGCCCTAGCTTTCTTGAACTTCAAATATTCGATTCGAGCTCGACCCACGGATCTCCAAGCTCAAGAACGTGATTGCAAGGCCGGAGGGAGGTTGTTTCTTGAAGATTTTGGGAGATGGAGTGGAGTTTTGGGTGAGAGAGAGAGGAGAGAGAGATAGCCGGATGAGAGGGGGAGAGAGAGACGGCGTGGGAGGGAGAGATTGGGAGATAAAAATATCTCCTACAATGCACACACACCCCCTTATATATCCACATATCTCTAAACCACACGCACACCCCCTCAACTTTCTACTCTTTCAAATCAAGTCCCAATCTAACTAATCACCAAATAATTCATATTTTCTCCATTAGTCATTTAATAAATATTTCAAAAATAAAATAAAATCAAAATTATTCGGGTCTCTACAAGTTGGTTCTTGCGTAACACTTCAGTTGAGAATAATTTCGTTCCTAGAATTCAACTTTGGTCGGTTAACAAAAGAACCGACGAATGACTAATCCAAAAAAAAAACCAATCTAGTAAAAATTGAGAAAAAAATACCCCAAAAAAAAATAAATAAAGGCCTTTGTCCAAAGGATCAAAAAATTTAGCCCAAAAGGCAGATACAACTTTGTTACAAAAATTTGCAGGTGTACGTACATTAGGATTTCAACGTTTACACGAGAATTAACACATGGAGTGGAGTAATCTAGAAACTAGAAAGTAGTCAAGCATGTGCATGCAACTTTATTTAATTATTGATCAATTCGTGTGGACCAGGCTATTGTTTTTCTCTTCGTAATTAAATATAATTAGTATTAAATAAGTAGTCCTAGTACTTTTCTTGTAGTACTAATTAGCAGATACATGGGTCCACAAATTGGTGAAATGGTCATAAATATTGCAGATCACACCATGCATGCGTTTTATTACCGTACCGTTTGCTTTTAAATATAATTAATGATCCTTAACCAGAATTATAAAACATCTATCCCTAGATATGACCTAAAAGTTTTATGTAACATTAATATAATTCGTGCGGTAAGTTCTCGGAGTGTTCGTTTTGTTATATTTCCTTAAATATTACCTAGAATAAGAAAAAGTGATCAATTGGCACTTCTAGAGTTTTTTCAAACTTAATTTGGATTGCATGAATGAAGTAGAAGGAAATCTGGAAAGGGACCCGCGCGCGCAGGAGAGCCTGCTAGTCTGTTACCTACGAAGGTTCGGGATTTCACACATGAAAAATTCATTGAATTATTCAACATGTCATGTAAACATGAACTAAGGTATATATATATAACTGTCAAAGCAAGTAGTCAATGCTGACTACATAATTCTCCTGACTATTAATTAACTATGGCACTTCCTTCTAGGTCTCGGTGGTTTTGTCAATGAGTTTGTTTGGCTCTCTGGCTGTTTGATGTATGGGGTTTGTGTGTAGAGTCTGAGATTCGCTTAGGTTTTTTTGGATGTTTTTGTTAGTTTTTTCGGTGTTTAGTTGGTATTTTGCCTTCTTTTAGGTTTCGGATGACTTAGTGCTGGTGTGCCTTTGATTCTTTTAATCTTTGTAATCATTTATAAAGATTAATAATTTCTTTTTGTTTAGCAAAAAAAAGTGACCAGATGGTTTTATGATCCAGTGGTCCAGTCAAAGGCACAAGAATTCAAAAAAAATTACTTTCTTGTAGTCGGACACCCTGATCATCTCTCTCTACATGCCTCTATATATATATGTACATGCATGCATGTGTATGCATATATCTATCCACCTAAGAATAGAGACCTGTTTATTCTTTGATTTGCAGGTTTTCCCGCGCTTGAATAGGTAATGTGATAGATTCTTGATGAAAAATGACAAAATAAAGGAAAAATAAGAACGTAAATTTTAATTACCCAAAATTTCACGTAAGTAGTTTCCTGAAAATTTGTAGGCGGAAGAAGTTTGCCCTGCCGTGCATCCAAGTCCATATAGCTCTAACATTTTTTCTGCTGGGGGCTAAAGTCAGATACTTTTGACTTCTCTAGAAAGAATCAAATTAATCAAACTAGAAAATTAATTGCGTAACGTTACACGTTCAGTTGAGCATAATTTCTTTCCTTGAATTCAACTTTGAGGTCAGCTAACAAAAAACCGACTACGAATTCCAGATTTCCCATGAGGAATTCAAAGAAACCACTCTCAAATAGTACTATATATAGAAAAACAACCAAAAAAGTCATTGAAAACGTATTGAAAAAGTTCAAAGTGAATGCCGTATAGGAGAAGTTTTTGGGTGCAAATAGGGTATAGTTCACGTGGTATTACCCGGGCAATGTGTTTGTCCTATGGCCCCACTCCTCCGTCATACCCCTTCTTTGTGTGCCACAAAAAAAGAAAGCCAAAAAATTATTGAAAGCTCCAATTTACTCTTCTCAACTCTGACAACTAAAAGAAATTAACCAATTGTGGGTAGTAGATTAGTTGGTCAATACTCTTGTAGTATCACACTAAGACCTCGTTTGATAAGTGAGTTAGATGTGGTGGGATTGATAATGAGATGAGATTAGAATTGAGATTAGTAATGAAATGGGATTGGTAATAAGAAGGTCAATCCTATGTGCTTGTTTGTTTTGCACAGAATTAAAAGAGATGATTGTTATTTGCATGTTTGTTTGACATAGGATAGGATTGGATTAAAAGTACCAATTTTCATTTTTACCCTTATATAAAAAAATACCCAATGGTTATAAAAATGCTTCATCTTTGAATAAAATATGAATAAGCAAACACAGAATAAATTATGATTATGAAAATGAGCAATGATCGATTATGAAAATGCTCTATGAAAACTTTATTACACCCCATCCATGTACTTAAGCATACCAACATCTAAATCATTTTTTGAGTGAGGACTAGGCCTAGTTTGACCTACTAATCCATTTGAATTATTTTTGTCTTTATTAATAAAGAATGCATTTGTTTATTTTGCATCACTTTTGTAGATTATAGGTCTGTCTCGACAAGAGATATCAAAAAAAAGTAAAAAATTACGTTCAAAAACTAAATTTATTTTTAGGAATAAAGACCAAAGTAATCCAAAATAGACAGATTTTTGGATTCTTTTTGCCTTTATTCAATTGTTTTTTTGTTTTAAACAAAATTCTACAATTTTTAGATTTCTCTTGTCGAGACTAGCCGATAATTCATAAATAATTGATGTAAATAAAACATATAAGAATTTTTTTGAATCGAGACAAAAAAAAAATATCCACAAGGATTATTTATTCCAAACTAGGTAATAACCAAACCATTTTTAAACTCCTCAAAACAAGCACACAATTTTGTAACTTGTAGGGAAGCTTCAAAAAATATTGATCGAGCAACAAAATTAAGAGAAAATATAATCAACTAATCTGCAGAATAAAAATAAAAAATAAAAAATAATCAACTTCAAAACAAAAGGGTATTATTGCCATTTACTAAACCTAACATGGGCATTGAAGTAATTTTGTGTGAGACACCTTGGGGTAGGATTAGTAATACCTAGTCCAAGGTGGTATTACCAATCCCATGAAATGGGAGGATTGCTATCCCCTTGTTATCACTAATCCTAAACTCTTTTATACAATCAAACAAAGAATTAATGGACCCACATCATTGTTAATCTCATCCCAAGATCCCAACACACTTATCAAACATGCTCTATGAGATTAGGAGTTCGAATCTCCACACTTGCGTGTGGGCGTTTTTCCCTTAGAGAGACATTTCCTTCCTTTCTTTCTTTGCTTCTACTCTATAATGGGCTAATTCTTGTATTGGTTGATTTGTTGGTTTGGTTGTCTTGTAAACTCTCACAAAATCAAATTAAGATTTTCAGAAAATTTAATCCTCAAAATCTCATTTGAACCCACAATTACCAAAATTTCATTTGAACCTGGCAGCAAAACTGAATTGCATGGGTTCCAAGTTCACAAACTAATAATTAAGTTTGGTATACATTTAAAATTTGACGACTATGATTTGGTTTTTGCAAGATTTGCTGGAGTATAGCACATTTCATATCTAAACCTTCAATTGTTATTTGAGAGATTTCCTGGAGTTCCTTTCAATTTTTTTATCTTCCAAGTTAGTCCAATTAATTCATTTATTCTGTACAAACCTTTTAATATTTGCAAATTTGTCACATAAAAAAAATTTCAAAATCCAAACCATCCCCATAGTGCATTTTTTTCTTCTTTGTGGTTGCAAATTCTAGAAATCAAGGCATGTGTATAGTAGCCATTCTATTATTCCTAAAGTATTTTACTACTACTGAACAAGCTAGATAAAACGAGTTATGCTATTAACATATTTTTTTCGTAAAACAATGTGCAAAATATGCTCTTATCGTTGTCTAATTGGCTATTGAATAAGATGTGTTATTTTGCGATAATAGGTAAGAATATTTGCTGCATCATCCTATTCTGCATAATGTTGTCCTAATAGTCATTTTCGAATAAAAATCTTGTATGCAACCCAAAGCCAATTATGGCCTATTTATTGAACGGGTCATAAAAAACGCAACCCAAAGCCAATTATGGCCCTCAAAATGAATTTTGCAAAAATCCTAATAAAAGTAGGCCTGCTTGGATGGGCTGGGCCCCTAGCCCATGTCAACCTACTAACTGTTTTGGGTTTGTTTTGATTTACTGTAGTAATACTACTCCACTAAGCGCGCACACACAAAAAAAAAAAAGCAATTTAGTTTATTTTGCCAAACCACCCCTAAATTACTAAAACACCCGATCCGTTAAATGATACCCACCCGTTTTCACTCCTAGCGGACTAGGGTTGGCGTCACATGTCATATTCGACTATTCGTGTCGTGTAATAAAACACTCAATCCGTTAAATGATACCCACCCTGTTTCCACTCCTACCCGACTAGGGGTGGGCATCTCATGTCGTATTCGTGTCATGTAATAAAACACCTGATTCGTTAAATGATACCCACCCATTTCCATTCCTAGCCGACTAGGGTGGGCATCTCATGTCATATTCGTGTAATAAAACACCTGATCCATTAAATGAAACCCACCTGTTTTCGCTCCTTGCAGACTAAGCGTGGGCATCTCGTGTCGTATTCATGTCGTGTAATTTCGGATTTGTGTTAAAACGCCAACAAGTTTTTGGGTGCAAATTGGGTACTACGTGGCGGTATCCAGCATGCATCCAAGCCGTCTAAACGTGTTTTTGACAGTCTAAATCTGAGCTCTCTCTTACTCAGTC
The DNA here is from genome assembly GCA_014282245.1 of Rhododendron simsii. NCBI lineage: Eukaryota > Viridiplantae > Streptophyta > Magnoliopsida > Ericales > Ericaceae > Rhododendron > Rhododendron simsii. Next base: position 52,249 of record WJXA01000251.1, on the reverse strand, counting down.
GACAACTGTCTCTCTCTCCTCTTTCTCGGCCTCTAAATCTTGACCGTTTTGTTGGGAATTCGAGCGGCAAACCCACAATCAACACACACACACACAATCAAAGAACAAACCAACGAAAAGAAAACAATCACAAACAGAGAGAAGAGAGACACGGAGATTTTACGTGGTTCCAACTTGAGCGATGAACTCAATCGTACGTCCACAGGGTGCTGGGGTGTTTCACTACGATGTAAAATATGTCAGAGTTACAAAAGGAGGCAACCCTAGTTTTGCTTTTATATCATAAGCATACAATAGACTGAAACCCTAAAAAGGCTGGCCCACGTGCATGTCGGTTTGAGTTCAGCTTAAATAGATTTCATCCCAACAATTCTCCCACTTGAAAACTGTTTACAGCGGCACCCCCAAACATCAACTGTCATCTTCAGACATCACCAATCATAAACACCACCAGCACCCAGTCTCCCACTCAAGCTTAGAGACCCACAGAAGCTGAACAAGCCTTCAGCTTCCCCACAGTAACCACCTTCGTGAACATGTCTGCCGGATTTTCACTTGTGTGAATTTTCTCCAAGGTGAACTGTCCTTCCTCCAACAGAGAGCGAATAAATACTTTATGTCGATATGTTTGGTCCTCGAATGAAAGGCTGCATTCTTTGCCAGATGTATAGCACTCTGACTGTCACTGAACAATCTGCATTTGTCTTGCTCTTTACCCAACTCTTTCATGAAGCGCCTCAACCATACCATCTCTTTGCATGCCTCTGTGGCTGCAACATACTCTGCCTCTGTTGTGGAAATAGTCACTATTCTCTGTAGTCGTGAGACCCAACTGACTGCTGCACTCCCCAAATTAAACACATACCCAATAGTGCTCTTCCTGTTGTCAATGTCCCCTGCTAAATCTGAATCCACAAAACCTTGCAGACAAATATAAGAACCCCCATAACACAAAGCCAAATCCGTAGTACCTTTCAAATAACGCAAAATCCACTTGACTGCTTCCCAATGCTCCTTGTTCGGATTTGTCATGAACCTGCTGACAACTCCCACTGCATGAGCAATGTCTGGCCTTGTATTAACCATGGCATACATCAAACTGCCTACTGCCGAGGCATATGGAACACTTGCTATGTAGCTCTGTTCTTCATCAGTTACTGCATTCTTTTCAGTTGAAAGCTTAAAGTGACTTGCCAAAGGTATGCTAACTGGCTTAGCATTCTCCATGTTAAAACGTTTCAGTACCTTTTTAACATACTCTTCCTGTGACAACTTCAACTTTCCCCTTGCTTTGTCTCTACTAATCCGTAACCCATATCAAATTTTAAAACAGTTTGGTATACATTTAAAATTTGACGACTATGATTTGGTTTTTGCAAGATTTGCTGGAGTATAGCACATTTCATATCTGAACTAGATAAAACGAGTTATGCTATTAACATATTTTTTTGGTAAAACAATGCGCAAAATATGCTCTTATCGTTGTCTAATTGGCTATTGAATAAGATGTGTTATTTTGCGATAATACGTAAGTGTATTTGCTGCATCATCCTATTCTACATAATGTTGTCCCAATAATCATTTTCGAATAAAAATCTTGTATGCAACCCGAAGCCAATTATGGCCCATTTATTGAACGGGTCATAAAAAACACAACCCAAAGCCAATTATGGCCCTCAATATGAATTTGCAAAAATCCTAATAAAAGCAGGCCTGATTGGATGGGCTGGGCCCATAGCCCATGGCAACCTACTAACTGTTTCGGATTTGTTTTGATATACCGTAGTAATACTACTCCACTAAGGGGGTGTTTGGCAACTGAATTTTTGGATTCTCATTTTCAGATTTTGAGTGTTTGGCAACTGAAGTTGGGAATGAATTTTCGGATTTTGGATTTAGGAGCCAAAAACCAGAATCCGGGTTGGAGGAGTACAAAAAAAAAAAAAAAAAGCAATTTAGTTTATTTTGCCAAACCACCCCTAAATTACTAAAACACCCGATCCGTTAAATGATACCCACCCGTTTTCACTCCTAGCGGCCTAGCTAGGGTTGGCATCTCATGTCATATTCGACTATTTGTATCGTGTAATAAAACACCCAATCCGTTAAATAATACCCACCCGTTTCCACTCCTACCCGACTACGGGTGGGCATCTCATGTTGTATTCGTGTTGTGTAATAAAACACATGATCCGTTAAATGATACCCACCCGTTTCCATTCCTAGCCGACTAGGGTGGGCATCTCATGTCGTAATTGTGTTGTGTAATAAAACACCAGATCCGTTAACTGAAACTCACCTGTTTTCGCTCCTAGCTGACTAAGGATGGGCATCTCGTGTCGTATTCATGCCGTGTAATTTCGGATTTGTGTCAAAACGCCGACAAGTTTTTGGGTACTATGTGGCGGTATCCAGTAAGCATCCAAGTTGTCTAAACGTATTTTTGACGGCCTAAATCCAAGCTCTCTCTCTTACTCAATCGACCACTCTCTCTTTTCTTTATTGGCCTCTAAATCCTGACTATCTAAAATACGTTTAGACGGCTCGGATGCCCGCTCAAATAACACGTGAAACCTAATTTGCACCCAAAAAAGACTTTCCAAAACGCCTGTTACTGTAAATCGAAACCCAAACCACCACAATCTGCCGCCAACCGCCACCCGATGAGCGAAACATTCACACTTGGTAACACCGTGAACCAGCGTTAATACTTCGTCTCTCTCTCTCTCTCTCTCTCTCTATATATATATATATATGTATATATATATATGTAAAGCACACACGCATGACTCAGTGAAGAAAGCAAAGGTGAATCAGAGGCTTAAGCTGCACGATTATCAGAGGTTTAAGCTGCACGATTAAGCTCTCTCTCTCTCCAGAATCAGAAGCGTAAGCTGCACGATTATCAGTGACAGGTAGACGTACTTCTGCCTAAATATGTTTTCATGACGAATACATCTTTTCTTTCCCCCTTTTTTGTGTGGGAAGTTGGTTTCTGGTGAAAATGTTGATTCAAGATCTAGTCTTGTTATGATTTTAATGAGTTAATTGCTTGGATTTCACTATATTCATGAATCATGGTAGTACCTGGTCGACAAAAACCTATTTTGTTTTCTTAGAGCATCTCCAATGCGCTCCTAAAATGGCTCCTAGGTGACATGGACAAAGTTAGCAATTATTTCTTCATTTTAGTACTCCAATGGACTCTGCACATTAGCTGCTAAGATAGGCTCTCTAGGTTGGCTGTTGGTTGAGGATAAAAAAAAAAAAAAAGACGTTGGTTGTTGGTGCCCTAAGTTTAGGGAGGAAGTCAGGAGTCAAGAGGAAGAGAAGAGAGTGCGGGAAAGGGGGACCCGTTTAGGTTTTTTTTTTTGGCATTAATAAACTCTAGGACTCACTTAATTAGCCAATTTTATAGAGTCCATTGGATTACCCTCCCACTCCTAAATTAGAAAATCCTCACACACAAATTGGACCCCACTTTTGGTTATGTGTCAAATTTAGGACTCATTTTAGGAGCCAATTTTAGGGAGTGCACCAAAGATGCCTAGGCTGGTTTGGCTGGTTCTAGTCATTTCTCAATTATGTTGAGGGCAAAGTTTTAAATAACAGTAAGCGTGATATTAACCTTAGTTAGTAGTGTACGGAGAGCTGGAGTATCAAATGATACAGAGCATATAAATCGGATGTAGTGATCCTAAAACTTTTGAATCATGTCTGGCGCTAGAGCACTTAAAGAGGCTGTAGCAGTCAAGTATCACCCATATCGGCCGTGAAGCAGGCAAAAGGTCAAATATGAAGTGATGAGTTGGGAATCGGCCTATACAGGTGCAAATTTTTGGTAGCACCGGTTTATCATAGTGTGGCAGTATCCAAGACCGAGCAGCTGATACTTAAACCAAGAATGAAATGGAGACCGCAAATAGGTTGAATGTGTTAAAAGATACTATGGTATTGTGTGAAAAATGAATTAGGCTGCATTTACATTTGCAAAAAGATAAAATGAATTGGACTAAATAATAAGGCAGAAATTTAACTGCTTGTTGCTTCTGTAACCAAAACCAAACCAAACTAAACCAAACCGAGCCTTATGTCCCAATCACTTGGAGTCGGCTACATGAATCATTTTCTTCCATTGAGCTCTGTCAAGGGTCACTTGTTCGCACAAACCTACTATACTCATATCGTTGTGCACTACAGCATCTAATGTCAATTTAGGTCTACCCCTCCCCGTAGCATTGTTACCCAAAGCTATCCTATTCGCTCTCTTAACTACTACATCTCTTGGTCTACGGTAGACATGCTCAAACCACTTTAGCCTATTTTCCCTCAACTCCTCTTCTATGGGTGCTACACCTACCATCTCACGAACCGTTTCATTTGTAATCCTATCTTGTCTAGTCTTACTATACATCCACTTCAACCTTCTCATTTCCGCTATACTCATCTTGTTCACCTGTTGTTCCTTCTTGTTATATGCTTTCACCTGTTGTTGCTTATGTAACATGAAACACCCCCCCATATTTTGGACACCTGTTAGGTAATGAAGGTGTAGGGTTCAAAAATACTGAATTTAAGTGTAAAGACAACAGAATAGCATTGTATGTAACTAAAAGAGAAAATGCAGAAGCATAGTGACTTCAAGAGGAGGAGAAGGCGTATAAAAAGAAGAGAAATAACATGTTAAGAAATGAGAAATTTTTGCTGACAGCAGCACGACTGAGTAATCACTCTTTGTCAAGTTGATTGGATGGTTCCTTTATTTTATTGTTCCTATTGCATGGCCGAGTTCACATTTCTACACCCAGGAGAGGCTAGAGATGGTTTATCAGTAGACACATTAGTATGATGTATATACAAGATGGCATGGCCAATCATACTATAGCCTTTTTAGCCCATATTCTTTGAATGAGTGGATTCATGTTTATGGTAATAGCTGTGAAATTTTTCACTTGACTGTAATAACTTGCATAGAAAGCATTGCTCACAACCTAGTTTACTTGCTTGCTGGTATTGGCAATTAGATTGCCGAATGTACTGTTTCTTCTTGTCCATTTAAATCTGAGGTTATTGAAGGATAACTATGTTCATATGACAACAAATGATTTTCTTGCCTCTTTGTGCTCATGTGTTAAAACTTAAAGGATCACAGCTCACTCAACCACTTGACCTTGATGCCTAATTCTCCATGTCAAGGTTTTTGATACTGGGTTGTCTATAACCCCTATGTGTGTTCTTTCACTTTATTCTTAATTTCTTGTGGGGTAGACATCGTATTTATCGCCTTTTGTCTCATCCCTAATGATCATAATATGATTAGGAGGGAATTGAATTCCAGTACTGCATTTAAGTAGTTGTATAGATGGGGCTCTATGAAGCACTGACACCTCTAGAGGTCGATGTCTTGAAGTGTCGGACACGGGGACACGCGGAGAGACGTATAGGACACGCCACGTGGCGTGTTCCATAATTTAATTTAAATTTTTGATAGGGACACGGTTGGGAACATATGGGGACACTTACGGGGACGCTGCGGGGTCAAAGTGTAATTTAAAAAAAAAATGGGGGTCATACTGTAATTTTTCAATAGGGTTGTATTAAACTTATGAATGTCTTGTTTTGTTTGAAATGGTATTGGAACTATAAATTTTTTCGTTTTATCCACCTTTTGCCATTTAAACTTGGAAAAAATTGAAAAAAAATTTAAATAAATAAATGAATATACACGTGGCATGTCCCCTGCCGTGTCCCCATTTTTTTAGAATTCCCGTGTCCGTGCATCATAGATTATTGGGGCTTCTTCAGCTGCCAATGGGCAGACCTCTATTCGAGTCCTTTGGCTTGCGGGAGCAAATTTGTTCTTCCCCCACCCAGCAGATTTAGTCTTCATTTAGAGTTCTGAGTCTTCTGACGCTGGCAAAAAGTAATCTCATGAACATAAAAATGTGAACATATAGCATGATTCTTGTAAGCCCCAAACTCTGAGGATGTTGTGTATTTATCATTCAGCTTGTTTGTCTTGCAGTTTATATGTTGATCACATAGCAATAATTTGGGGTCTTTTGGTATACAAAAAGTAATCTGATGCTGGCAAAAAGTAATCTCATGAACATGAAAATGTGAACATATAGCATGATTCTTGTAAGCCCCCAAACTCTGGGGATGTTGTGTATTTATCATTCAATTAACTTGTTTGTCTTGCATTCTATATGTTGATCACATAGCAATAATTTGGGGTCTTTTGGTATACAAATTTGTATTGAATAGACAAATTTGTATCGAATAGACAAAAAAGTTCAAGTTGATTAGAGCCCTTTTTTGCTTCTGCATATTGGTGGTAAGCGAATTTAAAGCAGACTTATTTCTGGAGGGACATTGCTGGCAATAAGTTACTCACTCTGTATGTCCCTGTTGGATATGGATTTCTGAGTACGTACATCAATACAAGCTTAATCTGGCTGAGCGTCACTCACTGAAAATAGCAAAACGGAACTATATCATTGCAACTTATTGAACTACCATGTGCTGCTGTGATGGGAGATTACATTTGGTTTTTTAGATATCTTTGCACATGAGATTAGCAGCTTTAGACGTTCAAGTGTGGATTTCAAACTGCTAGTAATTGTTTTCACAGAAGTAATGGTATTGCTTCTTGGGAGCTTGATCTCTTGTTTGCATGCATATTTCTAGCCCTTCTTTTTATCCCATGTTTCCTTCTAGTCTTTTCTCTCATCTAAGGGAGTGACTCCGCCTTCCTATTGCCAGATCACTCTTCCAGATATGCCAGAAGTTCCTACTCTGGTGCCATCTCCTCTAGAGGGTGGTGGAACTTCATGAGGTACCAACAAAAGCACCAATTGCATCCAATGTGGTTGCGGATGATGGACAAGATGCTCAGCTGGGGTATCTGCGCGAGACAAAAGCTCTCTCTCTCTCTCTCTCTCTCTCTCTCTCTCTCTCTCTCGATCGATTTTGTTTTGCAACTATATGGTCATGGAGGAATCTTTAGCTGCTTAAAGAAAACATGTACCTATGGTAGTATTTTTTCACCTACTAGCTTGTCGGGATTTGTATGAATTTTTAGATTCCATGCCAAGTTTTCTTAAAATGCATCCTTATATAGTACTTGCTAAAGGCCATGAAGCACGTACACTTCTCCGGACACTCACTTATCCCACACCTAATCCGAAGGACACCAATAAGAAAGAAAATCCATGTTCGGGTCGTCTCTCTTTTATGCTGTAAACCTTGAAAGCAATCCATGGCATTCAAGTGTTGCACTTGGTGTCTTCATAGTTGTAAGTATGTAATAAACCTGACATATCATCTTGAATTGCAAGTTATATAAACTTTGAACCTTTGATACTCACAAATCTACAAATATAAAAATTATGGTTTCTATTTTGACAAGTGTCGGATGTTTTAGGTCATGTATCCTAACTTAAACTTGTGACACGTCTTGCATAGTATGAGAGCGAAATTGTTAGGCATAAAAAAAAAAAGTGTAGAATTTTACTACCTTACTGGCTTACTCTTTAGAGGGAGATATAATAGGATTAAAATAGTATTACTTTTTCTTCAATTTTTTGAATATTCTTCATGTGTCGTACAATTGTTCAGTAAAATTAAATCAATCATTAAAAAAGTAACCAAGTAAATAAACTTGTGACGTTTGCATATTATTCTTGCGATTAGGCAATGCAATTCTGAGAAATAGAAAAATACTTTTTAATCTAACTTGCCGTACCTGATGTATCCACCACACCCGTATCATATTTTCTCAAAATTTTCTCGTATCCATGTCCGTGTCGTGTTGCATTTGTATCTTGTGTTAGCATCCATGCTTCCTATGTTTTCGTTGGCATCATCTGGCATCCTTCAACTTCAGGCAAATTATCCTTGAATCGAACATGAAGAAATCTAATGGTTGTAAATTGTAATTGCTTGGATGAAACTTCTCACATTCTCTAAGAATTGCACATGTGGAAGTAGGGTTCATTAGCATCAACGTTTTTCAAAAACTCAAGCAAAACTGACTAAATTTATATCAGCCACTTCCTATATTTGCAGTGTGCATCTAAACTCTCCAAAATAGCCATGAATCTCTCACACAATTGCTATATCTTAATTGCAACTCTATCTTTTTTTTCATCGTAGTACCCCGTTGTAACGTTGTTGTATTTCTCATGACATATATGTCAATAATCTACTTTACCGATCGGCAAAAGAAGAGGGATAAACTAAACAGAAAGAAGTTGAAATGCAAGATCATGACAATATCGCTTCTGAGATCAAAAACTTTAATTACACTTCATTGATTCTCTTTCAGAATCTGAAACTGCACAAGCACAAGAACAATCATGCTACATGGTTTGCTGATTAACCACTTTTGGATCAGCCCCACTTTCCTTCTGTTTGTACTGAATACTAGTACTATACAGTTTCATCATCATATGACTTTATTACAACATTACAAAGTATGGGAACTCTCCATGTTTGTTGAGAGTTCCTGAGACATCTTGATTTTGCAGATATCTCATTTTCACTTCGAAACTGTACCAAAAAGATGATCAAAAAAAGCTTCATCAAGAGAGGGTCGAATTCTGGCCTTGGAAATACCTTGGAAACTAACCCTTCCCACTGCAGGACGGTGATCTCTCCATTGAAATTGGCCCTTTTTGTGGAGACCTCCCAATTGAAGAACCACCAACAAATTTTAGTATACTACGATTGGCATCTATGCTATCGGGAACGATGTCGAGCTCGATTCATTCGTTTGGGAACCTGAACTCCCACCAATTTCTCCTTGATAAGCATTAGTCATTGAAGCATAAACAGAATCCATAGACATTGATCTCCTCTTTGGTTGATGAACCACATCTTCCTCAGGAGTCTCAAGACTCTTCTCCCTATTCTCCACTTCTCTTTCACCTTCCTCAATCCCCATCAATTCCTCATCTTCTCTTTCCCTCCTGAATTCACCTCCAATCTCAGAAACCACAACTTGGTCTTCCTCCCTAACGGCCGGATTATCAACACTCTGCCCAGGCAACGCCGTTGGAATCCCCCCGGCGTTGCCAACGATTCCCGCACGGCACAACGGGCAATTAGTGTGTGTTCTAAGCCAGGTGTCAATACAAGGTATGTGGAAGGCATGATTACACTTGGGCAATAGCCTAAGAATCTCATCCTCCTCAAACTCATTCAAACAAACAGAGCACTCTGTTCCCTCCACAAGACCATCTCCTCTCTTGTACTTGCAAATCGCAATAGAATTGATCACAGACGATTGCAACCCAACAGTCCTGATGTACCATACGGGGTGGTCCACCACAGGCCCATGATCTTGATCAAGAAACTGATCATGGGTCTCTTCTTGTTGCACTTCTGGTGGTCTCCTCCTCCTCCTTATCCAAATTTTTTGTAGGACTTGTGAAGGGTGTAACAAAACAAGAGAAAGCAAATTGCGACTAGAAATGATAGGGAGACGAGGACGGGGAGAGGGAGTCTTCGGATCTTGTATTGGGATGAGGTTGGTGGCGGCGGCGGCGGCGGAGGAGGAGGAATAAAGGGGATGATTGGACGGACACAGATATCGGGACACCTATAGAAGCATGATGTTGGGCAGATGCCTTCTGTGTTTTTTGTGTTACAGAATAATTCACACTGGTTTATGTCTAGTTTTTCAGAAGCTGAAATCAGCTTCCTGTGGTTGAAGGCCATGCCTCATGAGAGAGAGAAAGAGAGAGAGAGAGAAGAGGGTGTTTTGATGGGGAGGAGGAAGCAGGATTCGGCTTCTTGTGTCTGAGATCTGTCTTTGTTGACTTTTTGTTGTCGGTAAGCGGGTTTGGATTGAGGCCTCGCCCGTGTCCGGCCCAAACCCGAGTTACTCAACCTTGAAATGTTGTTTCTCTGATAATCCCAATGTGGGACAGAGGGTTGGAGCCCCGTCGTGAATGTTTGGAATTTAAGATTGAGAATAGCGTCTTAAATCTTTATGGATTAACCTATCTTGTTAATTCTTGTTGATCTATACAAAATTGGCAAATAAATAAAGAGGACATGCACAATCTTTTTCAAAAAAAAAAAAAAATCTAGTGCGCAAATAAGAATTTTAAAAGAATGTATTCTTTGAGCATCCATCCACGTTGATCTTCACCCAACCGGATGAACCCATCGTATAAAGTTGAGAGCATAAACGGGAGCTTAACTTTCAAAAAAATTAATTTTGCCTCAAGTTGCTAAACAAAAATGAGGACTGTTTTGTGGGGAAAAAAGATTGAATTTTGTTGACAAACTATTTTGGCCCTTTACTCGAATACAAGAGCGGTCTTGCTAACTTCCGTCCACTAGGCGGAGGTAATATATCAGTAATTTCAAATAAGTTTAGATATCAAACAAGTACAGTATATCTTATGGATAGTAACACACTTTCACAAATGAGAATAAATTTTATCCACCACTTCCGTAAAATTTTACTTTTCCACTATCGCTTATTATGAGGTCCACAAAGTGTTTATTGTTATGATCTGAACCGTTCATATTTTAATACCCACTCCATCGTATTGTCATGCAAAAAATCAACTTAATCAGAAGTCGATAGATATATCAAAATTTGGATTTTGGTTTATAAAAGAGACAATTTGATTTCTGTCAATAATAATAAAGATAAACTATCTATTTTTACAAAAGCAAAATTCAATATTTGATAGTACTACTATCGATATTCGATCAAGTTTATTTTTTGCATGGATACACTATTATGTGAGGTCTAAAAGATGAACGATTCAGATCAATAATAAACAAACGGTAGGGCCAAAAAAGGTGCCGGTGGAAAGAATTTAATCTCTTAACAAATATTATTACACCTTACTCGGATATCAATGCACATTATTATATATTATCCTCCACCTTTTAAACGGACGCTAGCATTTTCCATACAAATAATAGTCAAGGTTGTTCTCGTATAAGGACCCAAAAAAATGTCGGCATTTTCTAATAGTTTGATTATTCGAGAAACTGGTTAAGTGGTAACAGCGAGGACAGTATAGAACATTTTCAATTTCATCTTTAAACAAGAATAGAATAGATCTAGAGTGAGAACCCGCATAGGGTTGGGTGAAGTAGGTGGAGGTTTGGTCAACAAAAAGATGCTCAAAATTTATTAAATTAAACACAACTACAGACAACCATTTCCAATGACATTAAAAATTTTTTGGCCTTTAAAAAAAAACTTATGATTTTCCCTTTTCCTTAAATAAAATTCACATTGAAAGGAGAATCAAAACTAAACCCCAAACCGGCCAGAGTTATTAGGTTAGTTTACCCAAAAGTCCCAAAAGTTTTGTTTAAACCCTCTCCCTAAACCGGGCCTCCTTAATGAGGCCAAACCGCTTCCCTTGGGGACCCCAACAAAGGTCTTTTTCTTTTTTCTCCCTCCTCCCTTTTTTAACCAATTTGGTTCAAAAAATTTGATTTTTTAAAAAAAAACCCCTTAAATTTTTGATTTTAAATAATTTTTTACTCCCCCGTTCCTTTTTTTTAAGGTTCAAGGTAACCCATTTTGGGCTGGCCCTTAAAAGTTGTCCTTTTAAAAAAGGGGGTAAAAATTGAATGTTTATTTGTTCCTTTTTTTGCCCCTAAAAGGAAATTCCCTTTTTAAAATTAAGTGGTAAAATTAATTTTATGGGAAATTAAAAGTGGAGAAAAATTGATTTAAAGGTTTAATTGGAATTGGGATTGTTTTTTTAAGGGAGTTGAAGAACTTTAAAAAGGGACGGAAGTTTGGATTTTGTTAATTTAAAATAATTTAGAAACCAAAAAATTCCTTGGTTTAAAAACTTAGAATTGGAAAATTATTTTAGGGGAATTTTTTAAAAGTTCAAAGTTCTTAAAAATTTCAAAAAGAAGATTTAAATTCGGAAAAAAGGGATAATTAACTTATCTTGAAATTTTTAATTTAATTTTGGGAATTGGTTCCCAAAACATTTGGGAAACGGTTTTTTTCCATGAAATTACAACCCTTTTTGGATTTTTAAACAGTTTGTTAAAAAGTTGGTGGAGGTAAGGGCTTCAGTTTTTGGAATTGGGAATTCCTGAAATTATTTCCCGAAGGAGCCCAACCCACTCTGGCCAGGCAAAAGATGGAAGCCACCAAAAATTTTTTCTTATAAAAAAAACCTTGGGTGGGGTTCCCGGCAAGGAATCAACAGGCATCCATTTGGTAGGTCCCCGGTCCCAAAACAACTCCAAATTTTGTGGTGAAAAATTGGTTGGATATAATACACAAAAAAGGAGTTTTGGAATGGCCTTCTTCCCCTTTCGGATGGCTGTTGATTCAGCTTGGCCCACCGGTTTTTTTTTAAAAAAATTTGGGGTTCGTGGATCACCGGCCCTGGCCAACCCAGCCACCATTCGGGAATTTTGGCCAAATCCCTCACTTATAACCTTTTCTTTGGGTTAGAATTTCCCTTTGTAATATTGTTTTTTTTGGCGTTCGGTCCAATTTAAGTTGGTCCATTGCCAATTTGGGAAACCAAGCCAATTTTTTTACTCCAAGGGAGTTTAAAATTATGGCGCGGCCGATTTAACCAACCATTCTGTTAAATCTAAATAAAAGAAATTCATTGTTTCAACTTTAAAGGGATGTTGTTGTGCAAAGGTTAATGGGCCAAAAGTTTTTGGTATGGTCCAAAAGGCAAAAGAATTTTTCCAAAGGGGAAAAATTAAATTTTTTAGGGAAAAATTTTAATTTTAAATCAATTTAATTATCGAAATAATTCCGGATGTAAGAAATTGGAAGAACGGCCCCCGGGGTTTTAAAAATTATTTAATTAATGGTTTTTTGGAAAAAGAAACAAAGTTTTGGCAGAATTATCCTTTAACTTTAAATTTAAACCCAAAATGGCCCGGGATTTGGCCCTTGGGTTTCCAAAGTTGATCAGGTTATTTTGTTCAAAAGTTAAATTTGGGAACCAAAAAAGGGGAGGTTTCCGAAAATTTCCCAAAATCAATTTGAAAGGTTTTTACAAGGGACCCAAACAAAGTTTTTGGAACAAAAGGGGGGCCCCGAATCACTTTCGGGACCCAAAAGGGGCAAAACGGTTTCGCGGCTCTTTCCAACCCCGGTACCTTTGTAGAGTTTCCCTTTTTTAAAGGTGGCCACAAATTTTCCAAAAAAGGGAACCCTTTTAAGAAACGAAGGGTTTTAAATTTAGCTGAAATGAAAAAAATGCAAAAAGGAAAAAAAAAATTTTGTCTACCCTTAAGCTTATTTTCAAGCAAAAATTGAAAAAGAAAAATTAATTTTGTGACAACTCTTTTGGCTAGTTCCATAAAGGGCTTTATTTTTTTGCTCTTTGTTCCCAAAAAAAAAAGTTTTATTTTCTTGCAAAAAAAAGAAATTTTTATTTTTTCCCCTTGAAGAAAAAGGGTTGCCATCCTTTCTTATTTGGGGATTTTTCAAAATTAAATGTAAACAAATTCCCCCAAAATAACAAATTAACATTAAAAGGGAACTTATAATTTACTTTTTTGGTAATTCCTTTAAAAAAACCAAATTTAACAAACGTACAAAAAATAAATTTTCCTCCTTTTTTTCCCTTTTCCCTTTACCCACTTTTTCCATTATTTTTCCGAAACAAAGGAATTATAATAACCGGAAAAAAACCTGAACCGGCAGAATTGCCCCAAATCTTCCAAATTAATGCATTAGAAAGTCCACCAAAGATTCGACAAATTGGGAGGATTTTAAGGCTAACTTGGATTTGTTCCCTTCCTTTCTTAATTGGTTAAAGTTTTGGGTAAACAATAAAACAAGTTTTTATTTTGGGTCAAAAATTTAAAACTTTTTTAAGGGCCCCAAGTGACCCAATTTTTGAACCCCCAAAGCAAAGCACCCATCTTAAAGTTACTTTGGAAATTTAACTAGTTTTTTTTTCTTAATTTCTCTTAAAAATGGATTAGAATCTTTAACCCTAAAAAAGGGTCCGGTAAAATTCCTCTTTTGGACCCTTTTTGGGGGTTTATTCCCAAAAATTTGAACCCACGGGAGGGGAAAGGAAAATTTGTTTCTTTGGTTTTCCCTTTTTTCTTCCCAAAATTATTTCAACTTCCACTCCCCTTTAAATTTCAGGCCAGGGTGGGTTACTTATTTGATAGGGGCTTAGGCAAAAAAACTCCCAAAATGAACAATGAACGGAAAAATTATTTTTGCCTTCATTTGTTTTTCGTAAATTTAAGCCCGGTTTTCCAAATTTGGTCCGAATTTATATTCCCGGATTTCGGGGGTTTTGGGTTTTTTTGTTTAGTTTTTATTTTCTGGAAAACCAATTCCTTTGGTGAATTTTTATAAGCAACTTTTCTCAAATTGTCTTTTTTTTCTGTAGAATGCCCATTTTCCCCTATATTCTTCTTTTTGCGGGTTTCGGAAACATTGAAAAATTTCTAATTTTTTTCCCAAAAAAAAAAAGGGTTTTTTTTCCCAAACTAAATTTTTCGGAAAAGGGAAAACCTTTGGTTAAGGTCATTTTAGAAATTTTTCGGGCGGTTTTCCCTTTTTTACCATTAGAATCCTTTAGTAGGGAAGGGATTTGGAACCCAAAGACGGGGTTGGGAAGGGGTGGATAACTGGTACCTTAATTTTGGGTGGGGTTGGTGGGCCAACCTTTTTTATTTTTTACTAATGGGGATAAGGGCTTCGTTTGTAAATTTTTTAATTAAAATCTTTTAAAATCAATTTTAAAGGTTCTGGCTTACGGGTGACATTTCCAAATTTATTAACACAACATTTAGGAAAAATGACTTAAATATTTTTTTAATTAAATAAACCCCAAGGAAAGTGAGAGTATTGAAAGGCTTGAAAAAATAAACCCCAAACGGATTAGTTAATTATTTAAAAAAAAATTAACCCGTTTCCAAATTTTTTTGGGCCCCCCGTTTTTCAAAAAATTTTTTTTTCCCCCCCCTTTTTTTACCAATTTTTAAGGCCAAAAAAAAAGGCCCAAATAACCTTTTTTTTTTAAAAAAATTTTGGGTTTTTAAAATTTCCCAAAAAAAAATTTTTTTTGGCCCGTTTTAAAAAAAAAATTTAAAAAAATTTCCCAAAAAAAAAAATTTTTGGTTTTTTAAAGGGGGTTTTTTTCAATGCCCCCAAAAAAAACCCCTTGGGGAAATTTCCCCCCCGGGTTGGGCCCAAAAAAAAAAAACCCGGGAGGGGCCCCCTTTTTTTTTTCCCCAAAAAACCCCAAACCCGGGGCCCCTTTTTTTTTCCCTTTTGGGGGAAACCCCCAAGGGGGTTTGGGGAAACCCCCCAAAAGGGGGGCCCCAAGCCCCTTTTTCCCAAACCAAGGGGAGGCCCCGGGGGGAAAGGAAAAGGGAAAAAGTTTTTAAAAAACCCCCGGGCCTTTTTTCCCCCCGGGCCCCCTTTTCCCCTTTCCCAAATTTTTTGGGGTTTTTTTTCCAAAAAAAATTTTTTTTGGAAAAGGGGGCCCCCCTTTTTTAAACCCTGGTTTTAAAAATGTTTTAAAAACCCCCCCTTTTAAAATAAATTTTTTTAAAAATTTTTAAATTTTAAAAAAAGGGAAAAAATTTGGGTTTTTTTTTTTTCCCAAAAAAAATTTTAAAAAAACCAAAAAAAACCCAAAAAAAATTTTTTTGGGCCCCAAAACCCTTTTTTTAAAATTTTTTTTTGTTTTTTTAACTTTTTTTTAAATTTTTTTTCCCCTTTTTTTTTTTTTAAAAAAAAAAAAAAAAATTTTTCCCAAAAATTTGGGAAAGGGGTTTTTAAATTTAATTTTTTTAAAAGGGGAACCCTTTTAAAAAATTTTATAAAAAAAAGAGGAAAAATTTTTCCCCAAAACCCCTTTTTCCCCGAAACCCTTTCCCCCAAAAAAATTTAAATAAATTTTTTGGAGGGGGGCCAAAGGGGGGGAAACCCCTTTGGAATTTTTTTTTTTTGGGGGAAACCAAAGGATTTTTTTTTTTCGGGGTTTCCCAAAAAATTTTACCCCTTTTTTAAAGATTTAAACCCCCCCAAAATTTAAGGAAAAAAAAAAATTTTTGGGTTTTTGGGGTCCTTTTTTTTTCCCAAACCCAAAATTCCCCCCCCAAAAACCAAATTCCCCCAAAACCAAAATTCCCAAAAAAAGGAAAAAAAAAAAAAAGGGAAAGCTTTTTTAAAAACCAAAATTTTAAAAATTTTTCCCAATTTTTTTCCCCAAAAAATTTTTCCTTTTGGGTTTCCCCCTTTTTGAAGTTTTAAAAAATTTAAACCAAAAAAACAAAAAAAAATTTTTAATTATTTTGAAAAAACCCAAAAAAAATTTTGCCCTTTTAAAAATTTTAATTTTGGAAACCCCCAAATTAAAAAAGGCCCCCCTTTTCCCGGGAAAAGGGCCCCGGTTAGCTGTGAGAAAATTTTAAATCTACACACCAACGAAAACGATGCCCAGATATGCCTGTTGTGTACCATAACAGTCTAGGGATGAAATCGGTTCTGTTCGGTCGGTTTTTTCCCGATTTTTGCACCGAACCGACCAAGTCGGTTTTTGAAAACTTCATACCGACACCGACTGATTAAGGGAGAAAACCGTTCGGTTCGGTGGTGGTTAAATCGGTTCGGTCTAGTCGGTTTCGTCAGTTTTGCTGACTTGGGATGTTGCCGGCAAGAAGAAGATCTAACGATGAACCTAGACCATATAATGTTTGTCTGGTCCGCAAAACGATGACGTAAAAATAATTTTTGTAAGAAAAATTTGAAATTTTTTCAACAATCTACTAGATATCGATGAGTTCTTTTAATTTATGAAAAAAATGAATTTTTTCTTGAAAGAAATGCATTATTTTTGAGTCATCGTTTTGCAGATCAAACTAATATTTTGGGACGTATGTAGTTTAAAAAAGATTAAGAAACATTGGGCCGAAATTAGGAGGAATTAAGACCACTTTACTGATTTCCAAAATTGTTAAGGCACGGTTGGACCTAAGTCGGCCCAATTCAATCTGAACCCATGATGGGTCCTTTGTTGTGAGGGACCACTCATTCACCAAGAACAAAGACATCAAAGCCGAAAAAGTGGTGATAGATACATATTCGTCGGCAGAAGTTTATTTTGTAACTAATGAACCTAGACCATATATCATGTCGGGATCGATCATTTTCTTTTTTAATAATGCAGGATGTCCCGAGTTAATTTACACGCATATCGGAGTGATCCCTAGAGTCCCTCCCCCCTCCCATACAGGATCATTTTCCTTTCTTGCCCTCCCATCAAGAAGCAAATCATCAAGGAACCTATTGATTCAAAATTCATGAAGAATCAAATAGAAACTTCGGAATAGAAGTACTAATATCGTTCGACGAGAAAATGCGTTGTGAGTATCATCATACTCGGTACAGTTGCTACTTGTCCTAAAGAACTAAGAAATGAAAATACACTTGCAACAGCACCTTGATCGTGCAAAGTTATCATCTATAATGTCTATTTGAACCTAATACTCTTTAAAAACACGTGAAAACAAGAAAATGAACAAAATTTATGCTCAATTGTAGCTTGAGAAAGGCAAATCGATTAACTGAAGCCAAATCTTCGTACTCAAGAATTCGATTGGTGTGGTACTTGTTTCTATATATAGCTCAATGTTATTTGAAGCTAATAACTCTTTAATTTCCGTGCAAACAAGAAAAGGAACAAACCCTAACCAAATACTCATTGTTTGTGTGTGTTGCTGCACAGGCTTTCGATGACTGCCCCTTTTCTTTTATAGTTGTAGTCAAACCCTAGAAGGAAAGTAACAAGTCCAACCCTTATCTTTTTTCACGTTCATTTAAATGACAGAAGGTGCTGATTGATAATCCGATTGATCCGTCTTCGTCAAAATTCGTTTTGCTGTGGTCGACCTCCTTTTTTATCTAACACGTTCACTCGGAATTACAAATAAAAATTACTTCCACTTTAATCCTATAAAAACTCGCTAGTCTATTAAAAATAATAAAATTACAACTCGATAAAAAAAATTATATGTTTTGTCATACGGAATTGCCAATACACAAAGACTCCAGAATGATCCTTACATTTTCTATTAGGCCTTTTGGCCGTGTAATTTGTTCTTGTTTCTATATGTGATATGTTTCCTTCAACGCTACACAATCATGTAAGATTCATGCACCTCATTGTGGATTCTACAATTGTGTGATGTAAACATTGGCTAAGCTGCCACGTGGCAAAACTTAGGACCCCTACATCATGCGTCGGCGACGGACATAGGGATGTGCTTAGGGGTACTCACCCCTGCACACCTCCAAATATATTCCCTCACTATACTAGTGTCCATGGAATTTGGAAAAGATTCATAGCATTGGCTCTTAAAAGTCCTTTAGGCGGGTAACCCAACGATGGATGATATTTACCCACAATTTTGACTCTCCGTCAAAAACCAACCAAGTAAATATCTTTTGTCTTTTGATATACTTAAAACATCTGAAAAATAAAAGATTAGTACTTCCCTCCGTCTCTTATTTAGAGTTCAGTATTTTATTTTGGGCTGTCCCTTAATAAATGTTCATTTCGTAAAGTTAGTGGATAAAAATTGGTACATTATCTATTTTGTCCACAAAAATAGATTCCATTTTGTCCATAAAGTAGATTTCATTTTGAAAAATTGATAAATAAAAGTGTAATGATGATGGGTAAATAAGAAAAGTTGAGAAAAAAGTTGATGTAAAAGGTATAATGATGATATCTTTTTAATAAATTGAAATTACGAAGCAAGATGTTTAAAAAGAAACGGAGGAAATAATAATTTTGCCATCCACGCAAAAATACACGTGGTTCAGATTCAGCCTCCATTATATCAAATCTTACGTCGTACATCTCCCGCTTGCCCTAAAAACACAAACCTTTATTTGATTGTGACAATAAAAAAGCGGCACACGATGATAAAGAAGTTTTGTCGATATCCCATGCTTTTCATTTCACACTCAATAGACCCACAACAACAAACCCTGCCCATTTTATGGCTGGAAAATATCCTCCGTTTTAAACGTGCCTAATTCAACAAGGACATCAAAAAAAAAAAAACATCCATTTTTCACATTCACATGCCGACGTTGGCCAAACAAAATTTCCCCACAATAGTACTGTCAAGGAACCAACTTCTCCTATATATGCAACCCAAGCACCAAGCAACTTAATCATGCCACTAACTACTACTACAATGGCTGCAATGAAATCCCAAATCCTCTCGAAAAAACTCGTAAAACCATCGACCCCCACGCCGAGGCACCTCCACAAGCTGAAACTGTCCATCATGGACCAGCTCATCCCACTGACGTATCTCAACATGATCTTCTACTACTCCCCCGGAGACAAAAGCAGAGAGAGATGCGTCGAGTTGGAGAAGTCGTTGTCGGACACGTTAGCCGAGTTTTACCCGTTGGCGGGGAGGTTGGCGGTGGAGGATCTCCTGGTGGACTGTACCGACGAAGGGGTGGAGTTTTCCGAAGCCCAAGTTTGCGGGAGAATTGCCGATTTTGTTCACGGTGGTTCCATGGTTGAGCAGTTGGATCAGTTTCTCCCGTGGGAGTGTGGTGCAGGTGATTGTTTTCAGAGTTTTGTTTCTTGAGCAGTGAAATATCTAAATCTACGTACTGTAATATATAGATAGATTTGGCGTGCAAAACACTTAACAAAATAGTACCAGTTGGAAGGTATTGGACCATTTACACACCCAGGTGTTGGCCCAATGGTTTGGGCAATGTCCAGACTTTGGAAATACTCCTCAAGATCTAGGGTTCAGTTTTTCACCGGGTGAGTACCCTGAAGTAAGTGGAGTGTTGTTACTGATGTGACCGCGCTAATTTTCCTATAAATTTAGGTTGTGTAGTCGGGTTCATTTAGTAATCTGACTATAAGTCTGCTCCTTCGTTAAAAAAAAGAAGAAGCAGGGGACCATTTTGTTACAAAATCTCTTCATGAAATGGAATTTACAAATTCGTTATATTGTTTGATTCTGAGTACTCGGTATACCTCCTGCATTCGTGTACAAACCAGTGGGTTTAACAATTTTTGGTTTAATTCCTCAACAGATCCCGCCACCGCTCCCCTGGCGGCCGTTCAGATCAACCTCTTCGACTGCGGCGGCATAGTGGTGGGCGTGCGAGTTTCCCACAAAGTAGCTGATGCGTTCTCCATCATAACATTCGTTAATGCATGGGCCACTGCAAACAAAACTAGCATCAAGAAAGTCTTCTCCCCAAGTTTCAGCTTAGGTTCTCTGTTCCCAACAAGTAACCTACTGCCAAAAAACCCTCCATCCTCGGGAAAAAACGGCGTTAAAATCGTCACGAAGAGGTTCTTCTTCGGCAGGATGGCGATCCAGTCACTGGTGGTGGCCGCCGGGGGCTCAGTCTCCCAGGGGGCGGTGTTGGCCGCGCTCTTATGGAAGGCTCTAATCGGTGCGGCTCGATCGGAACATGGACGCTTGCGACCTTCTCTACTAGTCTACCCAATAAACTTGAGAGGCAATATCGGCATTTCAATACCGGGAAATTCGTTCGGGAATTTCTCTATGCTGTTTGTGGAACGATGCATGCCAGAAAAGGGCAAGATGAAGTTGAATGATCTGGCAGGCTCGATAGGAAACGCGGTGAGGGAAACGGACCCGAAAAGGACAAGCAATGCCGACGATCTTTGCGTGATGGTGAGTGAATCGTTCGGGGAAGCGAGGAGGGAGAAGATGCATAACGAGAGAGTGGACGTGCATTTGTGTGCTAGCTGGTGTGGATTGCCTCTGTACGAAGCCGATTTCGGGTGGGGGAAGCCGGTTTGGGTGAGCAGTTCGAACAAGTACGAAGTGATTCATTTGATAGAGAATAAGTGTGGGGATGGAGTTGATGCTTGGGTGAGCTTGTATGAGAATGATATGGCTGAATTTGAACGGGATCAAGACATATTGGCCTTCAGTTCATAGCAGAATTAAGCTCCCCGCTGAGATATATTAGATTGTCAAGATTGTGTTTGGATTGCTGAGCAAAAAACCGAAAGATTGTGTTTTGGATCACCAAGGGAAAATTGGAAAATATAAGGTGAAAATTTTAATAGAGTTTTGGGGTTTTTGTTTTCTTTCATTTTCTTTGTATCCTTCTCAGATACAAGGTCCATATCAATTTATCCCAAGACAGTAGTTGTAAGGGATATATTTTTCCTTTCTTGTAGATATTGAATTGCCTGAAATGAAATAGTGAGGCTTGTTTTTTTTTTTTTGTTTTTTTTTATTTATAAAATGCTTTACTTGTTGCCCGATGGATTTCAGCTTGTTATGTTTTCTCATAAAAGTCCCTTATGTTTTATCTTTGAGTTAGTTTTCATGTCAAAAAGTTCTTGAAGTTTACATACTCTTCCAGCGTCTTCAGATCTGTAGTCTTTGGGCCAGCGGTGAGTTAATAAGGTGTGCGGTTGGGCTAGAGAGTTCTCTGTTTTTTGTTTTGGTCCGTTCCGACTGACTTTCTAGTCATTTTGCTACCAGCTCAGTCCGGTTTGTTACTAGTCTGGGTCTCCCCCAGATTCAGTGGGTTGCGGTGGTGGGTGAATAAAGATTAGGGTTTTGCCTGTGGATATGTTTTTCTCTTGGTTTGGTGAGCTTTGAGACATGAAATGGCTGAGAAGGTTTCTGTCATTGGTCATCGTGGTCACGTTTGATCGGAATCCTAGCCCACAACGGATTTCTATTTCGGTTTCCGCGCTCGGAGCTTGTCATGGCAGTGTGGGCTTGCTGGAGTTTATATCCATTGTTTTGGTCCGTGGATTTGCCTGCGCCTTAGGCGACGGCGCCTTTCCTCAGCTGGAGCAAGCCAGCGTGCTTATTGGAGCAGTCCAAGGTAATGGTTTCCCTTTCCAAGTTTATGTTTATGTCTATTTCCATCGGTGCTGTATCTGCTGCCTTTGATTTGGAATCTGAACCATCCCGAGGCGGCTGAATGGATAGATTGCTAGCTTCACTTGTCCCGACCCTTATAGGCTGTGTGTAGTGAGCCTTCGGCTCGACTTAGGATCTAGACATTAGTTTGTTTCTTTGACCTTGTTTTTCTTGTGTATTTCTCTGTGATGGGTTGGCTGTAGTATTCATTTTCATTGTATTCGGATAGATTCGTTGTAAGTGTCATTTGGCATTTTAATAAAATGTGCTTCAGATTTTGCGAAGTACTTTATTGGACAATCCAGATTAGCCAAAGTTTTATGTGTTCAACGTCAAAGTTTTGTGTGTTCAAATTCAAATTAAAAATCTACATACCATAATAAATCATGTTCTATTTTTGACCATAAAATAATCGACGTGTGTCGGGATAATTTTTCTGAGATAACGTGCTCCGTTCCACTAAGTCAAAAAAGTACTTATTTTTAAATTAGTATTTATTTTGCAATTTTCAAGTTTAAAAATAAAGGACTAACGAAAATCTTAAAATATACAATATGAATCTTATTTGACAGATCTCGATGAAATTTTTTAAATGATGCAAAAGAAATTGAAAAATTATTTTCTTAGCACATTATTTTTAAAATTGAAAATAAATACGTAGAAGTATTTTTTAAGAGTGTTTGTGGAACGGATATACGACATATTCCAATTTGAGTGTCTTCAGAACAAGAAACATAATATTTATGGATATTGAGTCCTGCTATAAGGACCAATCGGTCCCCTACCGAAATCCTACCGACGGCCGCACCAGGCCGTCTCCGGCTACTGGATGGCCGATCCGAGCCATCCAAAAATTCTATAAAAGACAAAAAAAAAATAAAACGAGGGGGCTATCGCGGGAATCAACAGCATCCAATATGTGTTGGGTGTTTTGGATCAAGCACCCTACACATATCGGATGCTGTTGATTCCCGCGTTAATCCTCTCGTTTTTTTTTTATAGAATTTTTAGACAGTTCGGATCGGCTGTCCACTGGCCGGAAAAAGCCCGGTGGTCCGGCGCAGCCATCAGTACAATTTCAGTAGGGGACCGGTCTGTCCCTGTAGCTTTATGGATATTAATAGGCCTTCAAAAGCATGTGAACCTAAGACTTAAGAATCGTGCCATGTCAAGCTTTCTATATATGTTCGATGGTGCCCGTGCCACAGTATCAGCCATGAGTTTTTGCTTGTTTGATTTGAACCCATGATTTCAACAAGTCCTCCTGCAGCGGGCCAACTCCGGCAAGCCATGAGACTTGACACCACGGCTGACCCCACTGAGTGGTAAAATCTTCTGTGGATAAGTATTCCTGGTTTTGGGGTGTTTTAGATAACTTTGTACTAAAGATTCCATACCTTGTAGTTCTTGTCCCAAATTTTGTACGTAACGTGATGTTAAATTTTAATGGTTCTTGCTCCACAGATTTTATGGTTGCCCTACGTATGTAATAGAAAATTACATCATTTCCTACCATTAAAATGTCTCTATTTTTCTGATTTGAAAAAACAATAAAGCGCTATGGATTATGGGATAAGTATTTACTCTCTTAAATGCAAATCTATCTCCTACTCAATCTACGGCCTCTCTCTATCTTCTTTAGCAAAGATATTTGAATACCATGGCCCATGAGCAATTGAATGCTCTAATTTGAAAGTGATTTACATAAACCTTTGGCAAAATTGATTACTTTTTCGGTTGGTAACTTTTATTTTGAGTTGGTCGTGTATTTGCAAGTCAACCCTTTTAGAAAAGTTTTTTCTTCCCAAGTTTGATGGAGTAGTAAATATATACAATTCTTGAGTCATTTTTTGGTCAAATTGTTTACTACCTGCTGGTTATTTCCAAATTAACACTTTGGATTTAGTCATTTTTTTGTCAAATTGTTTACTACCTGCTGGTTATTTCCAAATTAACACTTTGGATTTCGTATCAAAAGTAAGTTAAGCCCGTTATTAATCGAACCTAAGCCAACTTATTGACCCTATTGTTTTTAATTCCCTGGTCCTCCGCCCCATGGACAGCACGCTCGGCTCATGGGCGGGCTGGGAGGTTCGTGACGGGCCCGTGTAGACAGCTCATCTATCAATTGAATTCCCCATGGCACATCAGCGGCATTTTGCAAGCATGCTCGATCATATGCACACCAAGTGTCATGAATGAAGATACCTACCCAAAAGTTTACGAGAGACATCACAAGACTCATGCCTAACACAGACTTATTTGGAGTGCAAGACCACTTTTCCTATAAAACCCTAAGAGCATCCGCAATGGGAATGATCAAAATCAATAATCAAAATGTATCACGTCAGCATTTGATTATCCATTTAGTTCATACTTAAACTTAACAATCTCTACCTCCACATTGGTTATTTTTGCATACCTAACCAAAAAAACCCCACAATACACAATGCACATATGTCCAATCACAAATGAGTTTTAATCACGCACGCGATCACACGAAATTATTCGTCTCGATAAGACGATTCCAGTGTGGGGTGTTTTTGAGTTACTGAGTTTTAAGTTTGGTTATTGGGTTTGGTTATTGAGTTTTGGTTATTGGAATGAGTTTGGTTATGGAATGAGTGGAATTTGGTTATTTGCTTAAAGATTTGTAATTTTGCTTATTACAATATGAGGTATTTTTTGAGCATTATTGTTAAGTTTGCTTATCCACACCCATTTGCTTATTACAATGGAGATGGCCATCTACAATGGTATAATCAAAAACCAATTGTTTTTAAAGTTAACAACATTAGTGCAAAAGATGGCTCACAATGGTATAATCAAACTTAACATCCTTAGAAATTATCAAATTTTGGGTTTTGGATAACCAAAATTAGCAACCTTTTTCAATAATCAAAATTTGCGGGCTCCACACCACATAAGTTAACTATTTCCAAAATTTGTATATACGCGTGCTTCAATTGGTTTTTTTTTTTTTTCTCTTCTTCACCTACTCTATATCTTCTTCACTTCACCCACAAACTATTTCTCTTTCTTTCCCTCAAAAAGTGAAGCTCATATCTCTCGAACATCTACAATTTAACCTATCATCGCCGGATTAAGGTATTGCACTCTTCTTTTCAGTAAATGAAGGGAAATGAATGGCAAGAAACAGAGGGGGAGAGAGAGTGAAATTGTAGTGGATCTTTATTTTGGTTATAGACTAGAAGTGACCATTGTGAAGCTCAACATTGTTAAGCTTAGCAACCTTTTAAGTGAATAATCAAAAGCTGATGTGTCAACTTTTGATTATTATTATTTTTTGATTATACTACTGTGGACGGCCTAAGAGCATCTCCAACGGGAGATGTCAAATCTTACGTGGATATGTTAACGGTAAAATTTGACACCAAAGTTCAATCCAGTCTTTTTTGGTGCCAATTCCTACGTAGATTTGAAGGCAACCCTTCTCATGCCAACTTTGACAACCTCCCTCCTCCATGCCAAATTTCAAAAAATGACCATTTATATTTTGACATAAGGGTTAGAGAGAGATAATTTGATGTCAAATAAATAGAATTTGACATCAAGAGTTGGAAAGGAAGGCTTTGATGTCAAATTTGAGATGCCAAAATGTCACGCCAGCCTTCAAAAAATGTTTGACATCTCCAATATGAAGGCATGGATTGGAGATGCTCTAAGGAAGAAATACTAAAACAATTTACTATTTATAGATCCAAGATTACGATCGAAGGAGTAGTACTCCAGTGTTGGCACCACTGGAGTATATTATTTGAAGATTTGAGAGGGGAGGGAGAAAGGTGATTTGATTTGAAGGTAACTTCAGATTAGCGGGTGTTTGAGGAATCTATTGGAGCACAAACTTCATGTCTGATTTATTTGGCTCCGGTTACTTAAAAAAGAAACTTTTAAAAAATGAAGATAATTTTAAATTCAAAAATTATATATTTACCTAGATAATTTTCCTACCAATAAGAATCTTGTTTGATAGATTTCATTGAAATCTTTGAAACAGTGCAAAAAAAAATTGAAAAATTATTTTTCATTTTCATTATATTTGAGTTTAAAATTATCTTCTTTTTGAAAATGTAGGTTTAAAAAGAAAACGGAATCACACCTAAGGATCCCCTAGAGGTGTTCTTGTCAAACTAAAGTACACAAAGAATCCCGATTAAAAAAAAGTACTCCCTCCGTCCCATAATGTTTGTCTAGTCCGCAAAACGGAGACTACCAAAATAATAAATTTCTTTCAAGAAAAAATTCAAAATTTTTTTACAAGTTAAAAGAACTCGTCGAGATTTAATAAGTTGTTGAATTTTTTGCCAACTTTTCTTACAAAAATAATATTATTTTTACGTCTCCGTTTTACAGACCGGATAAATATTATGAGACAGAAGGAGTATACAAAGAATTAACAGAAGAAAAAAATAGTAGTACTAATAATTGATTTTTTTAATGGGTTTGATCAACGAAAACACAATAAAGACAAAATACGTACTTTTAATGAACAGTAGTAACGAACAAAGAATCACAACAATTAGAAACAAACAAAGAGTCTGATATGCACCAACAAATCATATCTGTACGCTTCAATAGTTATACGACCTTGTCTCTCTCACACTAATAAAGAACACATAGCTAGAGTATAAATGAAATCATAATCCGCTTGGAGTATTATGCAAAAGAATTCTCCGATCAAAATCTACGCAACCAGAGATATGACAAGTAAACCAACAGCGAAGGTTCCCAGGGCGAGTCTGTTCGAAACGGCGGAGTTTGACGCAGGGGCGTCGGCGCCAGGGGCAGGAGGGGTCGCGATCGACGTCGTCGGGGAGGGCGTCGCCGTCTCCGGAGCCGGTGAGACCGCGGGAGGCGGCGGATTCTGGACGGAAGCCGGGGAAGGTGCCGGAGCATCAGATGTTGGCGGAACCGCCGAGGCAGGAGACGGCGTGGGAGAGGCTGCCAACGTCGGGGAAGCGGAGGCCGACGGCGTCGGAGCGAGTTGAGCGGCGGCCCGTGGCGCCAGTGTCGGCGGTTGCGACGGCGATTGAGCGATCGCGGTTCCGATCAAGAGTGTCGTCAGCATTACAATCACGACGCCGGGGTAAGCCATTGGAGAGAGAACTGAAAGAGAATGCAGGTGTTGGTTTCTAGAGAGAGAAGGTTTGCAATGAAGTTAGGAGAGAGAGAGAGGGTTGAGCGATGGGATTGATGAGGAGAAACAGAGGAGTGGAAGGGGTTTATATAGAGGTTTACGTGAGCAAGACTTGCAGTACTGGAATTCAAAGGACGCGTTACCCAGGTGTACGATTCACCGTTGGATATGAATCCTTTTGAGAATCGACGGTGGGGACAATCTGAAAGCGATCAACGTATGAAGAAGCAAACGAAACATTACTTAATAAGACAAAAACGCGGTTTGTTTGTTTCTGGAGTTGGGTCGGTCTTCGCCACCCATCACCACCGTACACGTGGCTTACACATTGACAGTTAGATGTATGGTAATACTATTCATATTCTGGGGTGTAAAGTAAAGTTTGACCCGTAAGTCAGATAATCTGACGGTTGTGATTCCCCCACCCTAGTCGGTCACTAATTTATACGGTTATTTAAGGCTAAATTTTGATTATGCTCGTAAATTGGAAATGCGTGTTGGCCGGTTTAATCTTCTGCTTATGTTTGGTTCTTAGCCACTAAGCAATTACAATTGAAAGTGATCTTATAATTTTTTTTTTCTTTTTTATAATTCAGGTGTTCAATCCAACTGCTTAACTAATGTTAAAATTCAATTCCACTGTCAACAACTTGCGGAGAACTAAATTAAAGCTAGGGGCTTTACTTCTTATAGTCTGACGATAAAGGAGTTGATAAGAGCTGATCAATTTCGAACATGAGAGGAGCAAACCCTTAAAGCTCAAGCATAGCCAACCCCTTGGGGCTTGGGGTTAACGTGATCTTAGGGTTGCGATCATCAAATCATCTCTCCAAGAGGGAAAAAAGGAGATGAATGAGTCCATAGTTAATATTCTACTACACGTTTGAACTGTTCCAAATTCCATGTTTGGAAAGGAGAAGGACAAGGGTTAACTTCTTAATTAATTTTTCTTAAACTATCTTCATAAATCCAAGATCTGGAGAGTGACGAATAATAACGCGGGGATGTGATCTCATGGTTTTGAATCTTGTGGCCAACCTCTCAGCTGTCCACACAACAAGCTTGAATGTTTACAATAATTAGTTTTTGGAAAGATTTTATACTTCAGTCTACGATTTCAGAGGAGGTGAATGAGCACACATATATATATAATAGTAATTTTCAGGTTCACTCGCCCGAATTTTCTTATGGTCTGGATTTTTCATTTCCTGATCGATTTGCAATGATCCGAGCTGCTCAATGTAATCAGAACGTAATATTAAGAGTACCCACAACAAATCACCAAAAAAAATGATCGGGAAGGACTTGATCTGAGCAGTTTTTTTATTGAACAGTTCAGAAAAAAACTGTTCGGATCAAGCCATTCCCGAACATTTTTTTTGGTGATTTCTTGCGAGTATCCTTAAAATCACATTTTGAACACATTGAGCGGCTCGGATCATCGTAAATCGATCGGGAAATGGGAGCTAAGACATAAATCCGGACCATAAGAAAATCCGGCCGATCGGACCTGGAAAGGACTATATATATATATATATATATATATATATATATATATATATATCACACACACACACACACACACACACCATGGATCCAGTGAGGGATCCCTTACCAATCTACCGTGTGGACCTCCCCTTTCCCGATCGAATTGCGACAATCCGAGCCACTCAATGTGTTCAGAATGTGATTTTAAGGGTACCCGCGAGAAATCAGCAAAAAAAATGATCGGGAAGGGCTTGATCTGAGTAATTTTTTACTGAACCGTTCAATCAAAAACTATTTAGATCAAGCTCTTCCCGATCATTTTTTTTTGCTGATTTCTCGCGAGTACCCTTAAAATCACGTTCTGATCACTTTGAGCGGCTCGAATTGTCGCAATTCGATCGGGAAATGGGACTCCCGCAGTAAGCCCGTGTGGGATCCCTTATGGGAACCGGACTATATATATATATACAGGGCGGTTCCGGGGACACTTAAAAAAACCCGCACAAGGTTCCGATTGAATTTTGATGATCCGAACCGCTCAATGTAATCAAAACGTAATTTTAAGGGTGCTCACGAGAAATCAGCAAAAAAAAAATGACCGGAAAGGATTTCATCTAAACAGTTTTTTATTGAACTTTATTGAACGGTTCAATAAAAAACTACTCAAATCAATTATTATATATATATGATAAAATAATTAGTTTGAACGTATACATAATTAGTTTTTGGGGAAGTTGGTTTGTATGTGCTTACCCACAAACGAATGAGGACGGAGATGAATTTTCTATAACACCATTTATGCCTTGGAGAGACCGTTTCTTATTTTGTTAAAAAAAGGTAAAAGATTCTTTCGTTCCTGATCAAACATTTTTTCCACTTTTGGAAGACCTTGTGTTATATCACTAGATCTCGATTTTTCATATAGAAATGCAAGTAATAAAATCCTGGATTAATAGGATACTCAATTTCATTACGGCAGCAAATCGAACAAAAAAAAAAGTCATCAAAAAAATGACATAGATAATCGATCTTGTAGAGTTCAGTTCTCGTTCTCAACCCATGACCAATGTGTCCGAGCCTGCCCCACAAACGTATTAGAAATGATACTATCCGTTCTTGATTTTGTATAGTCCGTCTCTCTGTGAAACTCGTTAATTCACAAAATGTGGATATCTAATCGTAGGTTTATAGTTAGAGAGAATAAATCATCTCCACCTCAGGAGGAGAAGTCTCCCTTTCCTCCAAATCATTCTCCCGGTGACACGTCATTCACAGTGCCAAACCAAATGAAAAGCCCGTGTGGTGTCTAAACATGGGTTAGGGGGTGTTCCACTAACCCTTCTTTTTTAAAAAGTTCTTTTTCTTCAATTTTCAAACTCAAATATATTGAAAATGGAAAATAATTTTTTAATTTTTTTTGCACCGTATAAAAGATCTTAATGAAATCTATCAAACAAGATCCATATTGGTAGGAAAATTATTTACGTAAGCACATGATTTTTGAGCTTAAAATTACCTTCCTTTTCTAAAAAGTTCTTTTTTAGGAAACCGGAACACCACCTTAACTTTTCTACTCATCCGGAAAAAATTTAACCCTTGAAGGTCTAAAAAACTTACCCCATATGCCACAAGGCCCACAACTCCCCATTATCTGTTCATTTTAGGGAAAATGACGGGTCAGTGGTGTTGACCAGGAATAATTATAAAACCATGGTCTGGAGTCTTCAATTTACCATTTGCATGACAGGAGGAAAAATATTGACAAATACATGGTGTGCCCACTTGAAATGTCTATTTGACCCTCTTTGACATCAGAGATCGTCGAACTCTATTTGACTTGGTCTATTTGAATAAATGTAATGGTCTTTTGAAATATAACATAAAGTCTTTTTGATTTTGTGACGTGCTCTTTTTTTGCCCAAAGACGGTTCGTTCAAATTGATTCGGAGATGACATTCGTCGAACTCTATTTGACTTGGTCTATTTCAATAAGTGTAATGGCCTTTTTCAATATAACATAAAATCTGTTTCATTTTTTGACTTGCCCTTTTTTTGCTCAAAGAAGGTTAGTTCAGTTTGAATGGGAGATGATATTTACTGAACAAGATATCATTTAGTCTTTATCAACAAAAGTAATGGTCTATTTCAATATAATAAAAAGTCTTTTTCATGAATTGACTTGCCCCTTTTTTGCCTAGGAAATGTTGAGTTGATCAGATTTATCAAACTCTATATGACTTGGTCTTTTTCAATTAACGTGATGGTCATTTTGAATATAACATAAAGTCTGTTTCATATTTTGACGTGCTCTTTTTTTGCTGAAAGAAGGGCAATGGTTTTGATGTTACGACGCCATTTTATATAAAGGGCAAAATTGTCCCTACTGTTTCATCAGTGTTATGGTTACCATGTTTTGGTAATTAAAACAGATGATACCATGTATTGGTAGTTTCAGAACTGTAGACCATGAAAGTGGTGAATATTTGCTTGGTCCTCCACTGACCGGTAATTTTCCCTTCATTTTTACACCGGGATGTAAAGTGGAAAATTGGTTCTCGCGCTCAAAAGGGGAAAGTGCTGCTCGTGAGTTTACTGTTCTGTCTTCTTCCATAGCTGCTCATCAAGTGAGTTTTGTATTCTTTTACTCCAACTTTTTCTGTTGTTCTCCACTATAATAACATCCACGTTACCCATATACACTAATATTGTATGTGTTAGCGTGAAATGGGACCTCTGTTATGAGGTTCGATTTTTTATTTGTTTGGAGTTTTTCGACCACTGAAATACATATAGGGTTTCTACGTATTATCCCCTTTTTCCAGCTCAAACTCTAAACCTAGCTCACACCCAAAACCCAAAATATAGCCCAATAAACAAAAACTCTAGGTATTTGTTACTTGATGTGAAAAATTAGGTTTTGTTTCTTATATTATTTTTATCCTGTTTATCCAATTGATTGCTTATAAAAATTGTGAGCATGTTATTTTATTGTAGAATTGTGATGGAAGACCCCTTTAGGGAAGAAATTTTGGGGGAAGAGTTCGTTACGGAGGAAAATTCAATGAATGGTCTCAAGGATCTAGAATTTTCAGAAAAGGAAAAAATTCAACCTACTAAGTCATCTTCGATTATGGGTCCTCGAGAACCATGTATAGGTTTGGTTTTTGAGGAATGGGAAGATGCTATGAGTTGTTATGGAGCATATGCAAAAAGAAAGGGCTTTAGCATTCGGAAAAATTGAACTCGCCGATCTCTTAAGGATAAATCAGTGATTGGAGTAGAATTTTCTTGTTATAGAGAAGGATTTTGTCGTCCGAGTTATCACAAGAAGCGTAAGAATTGTGCACCTCGCTACGAAACAATGATTGGATGTAAAGCAATGATGAGTATAAAAAGAGATGATGAAAAATGGGTTGTGAGTAAGTTTGTAACCGAACATAATCATGAGTTGTGTTCTCCAAAAAGTACATTATTACTTCGGGGCAATAGAGGAATAAGTGCAGCTCAGAAAAATCTCATTGATGTTCTCAATGATGCTGGTGTACCCCCTCGGAAGAGGAACCATGTTTAGTTAGTACTCTATTCGATCCTTTTGGTATTTTGCTTACGATGCTTACGGTTAACGTTGTAAATTTTTGTTATTATGTATGGGAGAGGATTGGGGTGCACTACAGCAGATCCGGATCCATAAATTTTTGCATACAATTTAAGTTTTAAATTGACTTTATTTGTTGCCTATCTTGTATTGCTGATTGGCCGGTAGTGAATTTTGTCTAATGGCCTTGACCATTTCATTTCAATTTTTGGAGTATTGGGTTGGTCTGAGAGTGGAACATGTGAATCTAAAGTTATTGATTCAACTCTAATACCAAAAAAAATAATAATAATAGTTTTACGAGCTCCTTGCATACCACTTAAAAATAGTAGGGCTCACTTCAGGGTTTTACACAAATCATTTGTGGTTGAAGATAACAAAAAGTGTGAATTGTAAAAAAAGGAGTGTGGAAATCAATTCTCAATCTCTTAATAGTTATCCAATCAAAAAGTTATCTTTACATTAATGAACAGAATACTCAATTTTTAAAGATAACACTGCCAAATTTGTGTAGTATTAAAATTAAATCATTTGTATGAGATGCAAAAGTGGGCCCCACAAAAATCTGTGCACAAATATGTGCGGTATTGTACTCTCTTCGTTCCCAAATAAATGTCCTTACCACAAACCTCAAAAAAAAATTTAATTTTAAAAAATCGCATGTTTTTAAAGGTTTAAGTTTGTGGGCCGGACATTTATTTATAAACAGATGAAGTATTTGTTTTCGCACATTTCACTTTTTAATCGGTGAGATATAATGGGATGTTGTGGCATGTGGGTAGTTTTTAAAACCTTCAAGAGTTAAATCTTTACCGAAGGAGTTGAAGAGTTTAACCCAGGTTTGGACAGCACGCTTGTTTTTCATTTGGTTTGGCACTGTTGATGACGTGGCGCCTGGGGATTGGTTTGGAGGAAAAAGGCACTTTTCCTCCTCAGGCGGAGATAATTTATTCTCTTATAGTTATACATACAAGAGAGGTGCACTTTTCCTCCTGAGGCGGAGATAATTTATTCTCTTATAGTTATACATACAAGAGAGGTGTTTCATAATCGTAAACGATTAAACATTTCCATGTTTGGATTTTAAATGTGGCAAATTTAAAACAAAAGGAAAAGGGAAAATGTCAACTTCATAAATCCAATTTTCCTCTTCTTTACCTTGGACTATCTACGCAAGTCTAAGATCTGAAAACTGCCTATATTAGCAAGGGAAAGTGAACCGTGATTATTGTGAATCTCATGATCATTCAATCAGCAGTCCACGTACAAAGTTTGAATGTATATATTGCTGGATCGATGTTATTTCCGTTTACGATTTGAGATAGGAGTAATTTTTATTTTTATTTTTGAAAATAGATAGGAGTAATTATTCACCGATAAAAGACGGAAATCATTTCAGTCTACCACATTGAAATATATAGATTTTTAAATATATCAACGCAAGGTGTTGAAAAATACTTTTCTTCTAAAAAGGTACCAAAAAAAAGTACTAGTACTATACTTCAGAGTTTATTCACCGAAGTATAATGAAGAATCACGTAACGTATTGAGTTTCTAAACGATAGTGTTTGGGTATTATATATCATTTGTGGAAATTTCATTCAAGGGCCAAATAGAACTCAAGAGGATTCCACCGTAATACAATGGCCAAAACCTACATATAGGCAATCTAAACAACAAAAGGTAAAATCATGAAAACCATAATAATTGGTATACTATCCAAACCATAATAAATAGTGGTTCCAAGACATTCACTAGCACTTCAACACAATAAGATTGTTAAGTGTTAATTAAAGAGTCCCAAGATATTACCTCTTCAAGTAACACACGAGGTTCTTCCAATAGAAATTTGGACAAACAATTTCCCATGGTCTTGACCAGCAGCTTGAAATCAACTTTTCTACATTAAGCAGGATACCCCTTGCTTTCCGTATAATCTCATCCTCTTAAAGATCCTGCTAGATTTTCTATGTCCGGGAAATCGTCAATACAGCTTAGCTTCTCAATGATCAGCCTTTCCTGTTTAGAATCTAGGAAAGACAGTTAAAGAACTCGTATTTCTGGGGAGAGCAAGAGAATATCAGTTCATGGAGATGAAACATGATCCAAGGAAAATGACTCTAAATTACCGGTGCAGTATTCATCAATACCCATCTAACAAACCGTCTTGAGATTACCTAACCCCATAATTTCAAACGGCAAAACATATGCAGCACCTAACTACAATGAATATTGAATACCACTTTTGCGAAATAATCAAAGCTTTGGAACCACCATTTGTTATATGAAACTTTTTCACTAATTAGAAGCCTAATATTATTTGCAGGAGTGCATGATAAATCAATTAAAATGAATTATGAGACAACGCTTTATATCCATATTTGGCAAACCTACACGTCAGTATGGCAACACATATGCCACATCATGAGGGCCTCATGTAGTGGCAGATGCAGAAATATCACAAAGTGGGGGCCAAAGGCCAAATTATTGAGTTGGCAGACTCAGGTCAAAAACTTTTAAAACTTTGACAGACGAAAGAACTATTTTGAGATTTTGAATGAGCCAAAACGCTGTATGTTGTATGTCAAAGTCAAACTGCGTGAGGAAAATAAGATATCGTTTGGGGGAGCGTGGGTTGATACAAATGTTTTTTTTTTTTTTGTTGATCAGCAAAATAGATTTTTTTTTTTTTTAACGGCAGCAAAATAGATTTATTAATCTTTGAAAAGGATTACAAAGATTAAATGGATCAATGGCACACCGGCAAGACGCCACCCGAGACCCAAACCAAAAGGATACATTCTTGGTCAGGGTTTTCAGTGAAGTTGGAATGCAATGCATTCCCAACGCTGTCCACTATTGCTGAGGTAGTCATCGATGATTCAATGCATAGAATAGCAGTTACGGCATCCAATCGTGTGACCTCATTTCTGAACATTAGTCTTGCATGTGCTGAAAGCACAAAACATTAGCAGATATAATACTAGGGGGTCTGATAAAAAAAAAAATTACTTGCGGGTGAAAGTAGGAAGTCTATGCTCTATGGATGTTATAGATGGCAAAAAAATGTACCTTGAGCAAGTCTTATTAAACTTTCCAGCATGCGCACGGTTGTCCTAGCTGCAGTACAATGCATGATTTAAGGAAACGAGGAGATGTTCAGGAAGTGTAAAAAGGTTGTTGTCTTTGTGAAACCTGCATTTTGAGTCGCAGATCGTCGTTGCAATTGATAATAGCTCGAAATGACTTTTTCAGCTTCCTTTGTGAGAACCGGCTTGAAGTATCTTCTGACAAAATAAATGTACCTGCAAGAAGTCCTCAGAAATCAGAATTGAATCTGACACTGTTTTGTTGAAACTAACTCATTTTGATAAACATAAATTCAGTTGCTATATAGTTTTAATTTAATAGATGAACAAATACAAACAAATGTCAAGAAGAGCACTAGCCAGCCCCGCCCCCACAAGGGTAGAATTCCTCTCAAACCTTTCATCCTGTCTTTCTGTCTTCGTATTTTTATCTATCTTTTTTTTTAGTGTTCTCAGCCGTGGAGGTAGTCGAATCGGTACATCTCTTTGCCGGATCTTAGTGTTTTAGTAAGGTCTTCCTTCTTTCTTTTAAAAGGCGGAAACCCACTTGAGCGCGGAATTGCCTTGTTGGTTGAGTTATCTCATTCTTAAGTTAAGGATCGGGAAGTCTTTGACTAAGTTCCTCCATATATGACACATTCGTCTAGTCGTATTAATCCTCGTGTAACTGGCTCCTACCCCAAAGTGAATCACTCCTCCTTTCGGTTTTTGCGAGGGTTCCATCTGTCGGCTAAAGGTCCATTGCTTTCCTAAAGTGAATATTGGAATCTTCCTTCAAACATGATAGTAGTGGATAGTAGGGATAGGGGAAGAGGAAGACCTAAACTGACTTTGGATGCCAAGTTACGGAAGGTTTTGGCCTTACTAAATCTAAGTGAACAAGTAGCCTTGGACAGAGCTCAATGGAAAAATAGGATTCATGTAGCCGACCAATATCTTTTCTCGTAATCAGGAGTTCAATAATAACCCCGACATATTCTTCTATTAACAAAGGGGCATGCAATTAAAACCGTTTCCTCGTTAGAGAGTGTATTGCTAGCTGATCAAGAGTCTGAAGAATTTGCTTTTGTTTTATGTAGAGACAAAATCATAAGCTGGTCTGTGTTTACTCACTGGGCCAAATGGTATCACTATAGATGCATATGCTTTAAAAATGTTCACCTTCTAAGCATTGGAAGTGGCCAGACATTTGCTAAATCCTCATCATGCTTTCCTTTCTCCAGTTCAGCCTGCTGATTATTCAAAAATCAACACTACTTCGACCTATTCCGATGCTTTCATTAAAGCCATTCAACATCACCTGGCCAAGTATGTGAGACGAAACCACTGCATCCCACTCCGGGTTCTTGGTATCCAGTAGGACTAGGACTATATCAAATCTGCTAAGCAAGGGTCCAGAGAGTGCCGTGTTGACCGACAGAGCTAGCTTGTGTTAAGTATGAACAAAAAGTTTAACCATAACAAGAAGCTAAAAGATTGACACTGTAGCTCGAATTTGAGACCACCAGACATCTTCGGCAATGCTAAAAAATACGTGGACATTTCGTAGGTGAACAATAACGCATGTAATCAATCAGTTAACAGTTGTTAGTAGAGGTAAATAAAAACATCCAACAAAAGTGCTCACAAAGATACGTTGACTAGGATCATAATGTCCTTTGGGATTTGTTGCACCAAAGACAATTGTCTTAGTACTGAGAGTTGTTACAAGACCAGCCTGAAAAAAATTGCA
Organism: Rhododendron simsii; assembly: GCA_014282245.1. NCBI lineage: Eukaryota > Viridiplantae > Streptophyta > Magnoliopsida > Ericales > Ericaceae > Rhododendron > Rhododendron simsii. Next base: position 15,269 of record WJXA01000251.1, on the reverse strand, counting down.
GAACATTCCGGAATCATGATTCCACCGGAGTCAAAGATCTTCTTATTCAACTAGAAATTTAACAGAAGAAATCAAATGTTCAACTTCCAATTAACAACTATTAGATAGCGTCATGAAGTAAATTGGATGAAGCTTTCGTCTAATTTTGTTCAAGCTTGTGAATTATACTGATTGGATATAAAGCATTGGTACTTGGAATGTGGGATATGTAGGGGCAACTTGGTGTTTCCTTGGACGACTCATCTTTTACAGTAAAGGCAATAAAAATTTCTATCAAACTATGGAGATTGGAGACTGCACAGGGCATTCACATGTAATTCTTGTGACAAATATCAGGAATTTTTTCCAGTTAGTTACAACGTACTACCTCCATCCATTTTTAAATGTCCACTACGATTTTGCACGCCATTTTCAATTGCCTAAATCTATCAATCTATATTACTAAAAATATGCAATATGGATCTTGTTTGATAGATCTTAATTATTTCTATAAGACAATGATTTTCAAAACATAAAACATAATATATGTTGAGAGATATAAGCCACCGAAAATGGCACGCAGAACCGACGAACCATAGTAGACACTTAAAAAGAGGCAGAGGGAGTAATAAATTAACCCACCTTGGCAACACTTATCGTCTGTTGCTCCATTGCTTCATGTATTGTTGCTCTGTCATGTTCTCTCATGCTGTCAAACAGGAGTTATTTTAGGTCAAATTAAATACCATAACATGTTTTCCTTTCGCTGATAAGAAGGGTTTTCCAATAAGCACTCTATCACCGATTGTAGAATAGTTTCTCAAATAAATGATTCCCAAGGAATGATAGATACTAGCTTATCAGCGATTAAATAATATTTTCCCTAGTGAAAAGTACACCGTACATGAGCTCAAAAGGAATGTAAAAGTATACAAAAACTTTACGCTAAAATAAAGCTCCATGCCTAATTAAACCAAGCACAATTGGATTTTATTGAGGTTTCTCACGAGTTAATGTTATGATAAAACTTTCCATTTTACTTTAGGGAGCTCGATATGCTATATCTCACTTTCATCCAAATAAGATATTGTGATACGTATGGAACCCGTGATCCCAGTGGAAGTTGGGGTGCTGTAACTGAATAAACTAAGAGAAAAACTCAAGAATTGATGCTGGAATATGGAATATATTTTCAATATCTCCAACATAGAGAATGTCTAGACTTGTTAAATATCATGATTAAGGGTCCTTATTTCATATAATAGTTATCTTATACGCCAGTTTCTACTAAAATAGAAATCTCAAAACAAAATAGACTGCTGAAGTGGAGTACCTCTTACCAAGGCACGAGAACACTCAAGATTAGTTGGTTTCTTGTGAGCGTTGATTAGAGTGAAGAAAGGAGTATAATGCCCGTCTCAAAAGTAGTACCTGTCGAATTCATCTATACAACAAAGACCACCATCTGCTAAAACAAGGGCCCCAGCTTCCAACATCCACTCCCCTGAAAATCCAAAAAATGCATCTAGTAATCATTTCTATTAGTTTTTCGTACTAAGTGATTTTAGAATATTCTATGGAGCTGAACTTTCCATATCTGTTACGTGAAAAGCAGGTCCAAAGAAAACTTCTCGGGGAACTCAAAAGAATTTTACAAACACACGCCATTTGTTTTGTTATGCCAAGAAATCTGAAGTAAAAGAAGGAGATTGTATTCTGGTGGGGCTTCTGCAATATGAGAGGTGATAAGGAATCTCACATTCCGGAGCCATCAAACCGCAATAATAGATAATACGAAGTACAAGAAGGAAATTGTAGTCTGGTGGGACTTCTGCAATATGAGAGGTGATAAGGAGTCTCACATTCCAAACTCCAAAGCCATCCCTTGGTAAAATCATTTAGCCACAGCTCCATCAATAAGAATGACAATGTATTTCAGCAACAAACATATGCAGTCAATGCCGGAGCATGAAAGACTACCTGCCACTATTTCTGAAATCTGACATGGACTACTGAAAATCTTATTGACAGTTCTTTCATGTCAAATGCCCTTCGTGGGATCAAGCAATAAACCTTTCTAAGTTTGGGGAGGACAAAATGTTGAAGGCTTCTGCACGACTGCACTAAGCTTTTAGATAACTTCTACTAAATGTTCAAAATTTATGGACAACTACCACAGTTCTGCCAGCAGGAGGCTGACATTAGTCAACGCAATCATCCTATTTGTCTGACAGCTGAGATTAGTAGACAGCTATGTTGACACTTGACAGAGTCCTCTAAAGCACTCTGCTACTGTTTCCTAAGTCCATATTAGCATAGCACCAAGTTAAAAATGGAATTTTATGAAACACAGGAGAAAGAGGAGAAGTAAGAACTGGAGATATGGCAACTGTAAATGCGTCTGAAATGCTAAAAGAACAATGACCAAGAAAGCATATGGGGAGACAAGTACATCAACACTCAACAGATTAGTAGGTAGGTATATTATAGTTCGGAATAAATATTAAGCCAGAAGGTGAAAGCACATACCACCATCCTTGACTGCAGTAACTGTCAATCCAGCACTAGTGCTACCCAACCCAGTAGTAATAACTGATCTGTTGCTCAATTTAGCAGCAAACTTCAAGAATTGAGACTTTCCAGTACCTTATAGAGTAAGAGAATTAGAGAGAAATGTCAATGGAACAGTTTTCTTTAAATAGATGAAGGTTGTACCTGAGACAACCCCTGCAACCAGATAATGGAGCAGAAAACTATACAGTCATTTATTCAAGCGCATGTTCCTAAAAGGTAAAGTCAATCTTGTGTGGAGTTGAAATCAGGAATATACATGCACGTACTGTAATGATGTAATGTGGATCTGCTTGTTTTCCTTTAGATGTCTGAGAATAGAAAACAGCCTTTGCTCAAGTCAGCCATCAGATTTAACTATTTATGTACTGTAGCCAAAAGGTGGACATAGTTTTACAGTACTTTAGAAAAGGTAAACTTCCCCAAGGAAGACCATAGGTGGGGCGGAGTAGTTAATATGATCAACCATAGTTGCATCTGTGCTTCTGTATAGCAAAAATTTATGCAAAAGAAAACGCACAGAATAACGGCAGCAAGTTCTACATATGGGTTACATGGGACAATTGAAGGTCACCTGGATCGCCAACCAGAAGGAAATGAGACTCTCCCCGAACTTTTGTCCCAGAAGCATCAACATGTTGGACACCTCCAATAAGTGTTAATGCCACTAGATTGAAGGAATAACATTAATAATTTCATTGAACTTCTAAATCCAAGCTGAAGTACGCAATGCAGTGTTAACCTTGGAAGTTAAATACAAAACAAATTATTTATGGAATGATAGGTTACCTGCAAGCTTTACAGTGAAGAGACCAAAAATTTGTGGGCATATAGCTCGCAGAATGGCATTCCTCCCTGTAATAGTATTGAAATCTTTTAAGGAAAAACTACAAAAGTGAAAACGGGATATAAACAAGAACCTTGTGCGGTGTTGAAGCAAATGGACTTTAATGATTAAATAAGACTATTGTACCTTTCAAAGGTTTATCTTTGAAATCCAACCAGAATTGCTCGAACGTCATAAGAACATCATCTGGAACATCAATGTCTGACTTCAGCTCATTAACTCTCCTGAAAAGGAGAACAGTCATCAAAATAATTTTATGGGAAAGAGAAAATCTACTTATGTCTCAACCTGTTTATCATTATAGACACATGACTACATTCACTGAATAACCTTGCATAAGGGCGAAAAAGCACCAAAACTATGCTTCAAACTTCCAAGGACTGCGCATCCGTATGGAAAAGGAGTAAAAGATCAAAAAAGAAAGTATTTGTCGAATGAGCAAGATAATTGCGCATCCACTAGTTAACAGCGACACAAAAGTTGAATATGACCTCACCCAAGGTTTTGAAATCGAGACAAGTGTTTGCAAATTTGCAATATAGACGCCAATATTGGTTAGTGGAAGTACATAAAGGTTAAAGCTTCATTCCACACTTGCACTTTACTTCTTCAAATTGGCCATGGAAGTGTAAGGAACAAAAGTATGCAAATATATCATTGGAGTCCTATTTTGAGTAGTTTAATAGAAACTTGTAAGCACAAGGTCACGATCCATTAAATAAAGTGTTAAGGAAGTCATCTTAACTTTGGAAATCAGACACAAATTTTCTTCTACCTCATTATGTAACTATATAGAGCTATTTGCAAATTCAGCAACAGAAAACAAATATATGCCTTAACTGGATCATGAATTTAATGCATACCACCAAGAGAAATTTAACTAACATCCCCACTTCAACAGTGCCATATTAACACCAATGATCAAGTGCAGAATGCCAGAAGCTCTCTCATCATTGCTTTTAAAATGCTTCCTCATGTTGCCCAAGTGTAATAGTAATCAAACGATATTCAATATCATAACGAAGAAAGCACTCTGATTACCTCACATGGTTAGCAATTAATATAGGATCAAGGTCACAACGCACATCCTTCAAATCCGAAGACCATTTGGCAGTCAAAGCCCCAGTAACAATAACATCATCTGAATACAACTCAAAAGCATCATTCTCAGCATGGAGAGCACAAAGTTTGACAAAATAAATAGCAAGAGCATGATGCACATGGCAAAAAACCATAAAATTTATCAGCTATCACTGTACCATACAACTTCATAGTAAGGTTACAGTTCTTTATTTTGTGAAGGTGCTGGAGACATCACAATACTCTCTTTATTTTTCTGAGAATGGATTTAAACCGCAAAACTTGTGCTAAGACCCCATAATTAGAATACAGGAAGTGGACAGAAGATTATTGTCTTGAACTCTTGATGTTGCATTAACTTCTCACCTGCCAGGTGCAGAACAAGGAGCAAGGACATTCTATTCCATTGCAGCCCTTTATACATTATGTCTCATCATCTAATGCTTAAATGTTCTTGCATTCTTACTCCACTTGATGCACTCTGCGCAGGTCAGACAACAAATTGCGACCCATTATAAAAAAATTTAGGTGTTCGTGATCATGCTCATTGGACCATAAGAAACTCAGACTGCTTATATCTTTTTGAGTTGCCACAAACAACCATTAATTTGATCCTTTCATGTCAATCCCTGAACCAAATCTCCTTTTCCATGGACTCGTGCTACGTAGTAGGTGCAGGAGCATTTGTAGGCTTCAAAGTTTTGGACCCGTCAAAACTCAATTTGAAGGGTATGCAGACTCAGCAAAAAGGAGTCAATATTTTTGTATGCTAGTCTACTTTCTGGGATAACACATGTTGTCTATAGAAGTATGAAAATGGACATTTCAATCATTTTGTAGCAATTCCGATAAAAAAAATCATTTTATATCAATAGTGCAATTGAATATACACGTAGGAGAATGTTAAATACAACTATATAACAACTGCTGGACGTGAAATAAGTATTTGACATGGGTAATTGGTCATTTTGAAGAGTTCATGTAAAACATCTTTTCAGCTATATGTTTTATTCCTTGCAACATTTTTTTTCCTTCATATACAAATATGTTATCTTAATCTTATTTCAAACTAATGTACTATATGTCTCAAATTCTAAGCTAATAACGCGAACAATTCTATCTATTTGTACATCGTAGAGAGAACATTACTAGCCCAAGAGTCAGGAGGCAACATAGGATAAACTAAGTTGTGCCCAAATTTCAAAGGCTTCACCATTATAGTAAGAACAAAGGCAAAAATCTTTCCTACACACTACATGTAATTAGGAGGCTCATAGAATAAACTAAGTTGTGTCCAAATTTCAAAGGCTTCTTCACCATTATTGTAAGAACAAAAGCATAATTCTTTCCTACACACTACATGTAATTAGTTAGTTAGCATGAAATCTAAAGACAGTCCGTGGAATAATTAAGATAGGAACTTTTCCCAGTTGGTACATTTCCAAACACAACCTCATCTTCCACGCAACTCGAGATGACATGCCTAAGCTGCAGTAAAGAAAGAACTTGTGGGTCAAGACCCTCTCGTCTTCCTATGACATATCATTCAACTAAACTGCTGGATACACTACCTCGTAAGTGGGTATCCTATGTACAACTTGATGTCTGAATGAATACAGTAACATAAATGGTTCAAGAGCTTGTGACGCGGGCTAACACTTGTTCCTTTCATGGTAAATATAGACCTGAAGAACAGGTTTTTGCAATAGCTAAAGATCTCGCAATGAATGCCTTTATTATATACCGGTATAACCAAGCCTCTCTAGGAAATCAAATATGAGCTTTGTATAACATGTTACCTCCAGCCTTAACAATGTCAACAAGATCATCACTCAAAATGACAGGAATCGAACGAGGGATTGCCCCAACACCCAACACTTGTGTACTTTCTTGGATCTTAATTTCCTGATAATCATGGCACACGGGGCCATCTACAGGTAGGCAACTGGTGCCTCCACAAATTTCATCACCCTGTCGTGGAAAAAAATGAATTTAGTCATTATCCACGGTGAATAGCAAATCGAGACAGAACTTCATTCACAAAATTTCCCAATAAATGCTTGCAAGAGCAAGACACTGTTGAGAAAAACACAAGAAACTTTGAAACCGTGTCTGAAAAGCAAAGTTTAGCCAAAAGTTCAAATGCCATATCTACAAGCCTGAATCCAACCCTGTTGAGTCTGCCAAAAAAAGCTAAGAAACTAAGAAATACATGCGTAAAAATAATTTCATGATAAAGAAGCAAATTTCATTCTGAAAAGAGAAAACGATGGTCTTCTTATTTCGTATGCAAGTATGCAACACATGGTTTGTATGTAACACCTGGCATGGTTTATTTGCCAATTTCTTGCCACCTAATTGCACACATCCTCCTAGAAACATCAAGTAGTCGGAAAAAGAAAGAAGAATATATGTTTTCACGAAAATAGTAAAGAGTATACCTGGGATGGGCAAACTGATGGCTTTATCGGCGTATTTCTTGTTTCCAACTCAGGATAAACTGTGAACCTGTGCTCATGCATTGTCAACTTTAACACAATTAGTTGTGATTGTGAAACACCAACTATCATAGACCATCGTTTCTGTGGTATATTCAGAAATATTCGCAAAGGATAACATTTGTGTTCATCTAAAGGCAGAAAGGATGATCAACAACTACCAGATCTTGATTCAGAAGGAAGAAGAAGGTGGGAGTAATTCACATTTAATTAGTGGTTCCTATTACCAATAACTTACATATGGGCATTCTACTATAGGTTTGTTGAACTCGGTAGTTAAGGTTAGACTGAGCATCTAAGATGCCAAGCCCATAGGGCTTGTTTTGTAATGACCCACTCCTGCCTTGTACAATATTGTCCACTCTGGCCGCCCAAGCTCCATGGACTTCCATGTAGGTCACCCATCCCAAGACTACTCCAGGGTGAGCACGATTAACTATGAAGTTCCAATGAGCTTTGACGCCCTCACGGCATTAAAAGGCCTTGTACAAGGTAGAGTCATAATCTATTACTTATAGCTCACAACTTACATTTCACCAAGCGATGAGGGACTCGTGACTTGGGTCACCACAGCTTTACCTGGGTCTTTTCCCTCCCATCAAGCCCTAGGGTCACCACGGCCTCAACCCCGGTCTTTTCCCTAACTACGGGGCGTCACATGTTTGTTTGACCAGACTATAAATCTAGGTAGATCGCATATATAGGGTTTGTTAAAATTCCTTCAGTACAGATTAATACCTATTGGATATATAATCCCACAATGATTGATACATGAACTATCATGGGAGTTGTGGAACTACAAATCCCATCTCTATTCAATTGATGGGATTACATGTCCTGTGAGATTATTAGTCCATTCAAACAAACAGGCCCCTAGTGTATAAGCCTATCCATCCAACAGACACAGCAAACAAAACACAATTGTCTTGTGTATCATTGATCCCATACCGACATTGCTGCTGCCTGCAGTTGACATGGTCAATGGTCTTCAGCTTGTGCAACTGTTTGAATACCAATTTTTTCCTAGGAAATTTACCATTGAAAGCACCAACCAAAAAACCTCGCATGCTATTATGCTTCATTTGGCTTGAGGGGTTTCTTGCTACATCAGATGATTGTTTGCGAATACAAGCTTAGCAAAACAAAATGAGTAGCAAAACCATTGTGCAGAATATGAGCTTCAAATAACAGAATTTCTACGAGTAGCAAGAATACTATCACTGAGATGAACAGTCGAGTTAAATATAAATTCGCAGAGAAAGATGTAACATGCAGGATATGGGGTTCTATTCTGAGTATCATAATCAATGCAACCATCATTTCGCTGTTGGAAGGTCAAATCATGCTAGTCTTTGTGAAAACTATAGCATCTTGAACCAAAACTATGAGCCACTAGACAATTGTTCATAATTTTGCTTGAACTAAAATCTGATCTTAAAACTGTAGTTCGTGAAACGGTAAAAGTACCTCATAATTGTCCTAATAATTGATGTACTTATATAATGCTGAAAAACTATTTCGAACCAAAGCATAATGCAGCAAATTTGCACAAAATCACCACCTGAGTTTGCATTTCCGGCACTCAAATTCCACTTCCCCTTCGATCATCTTGATTGCTCCAGACCGTATGACAGTTCCTTTGAGAGTGATAAGTTTCCCACGATGCTTCACTCTAATCCGCCCAATGCTTGGAAAAGTTTCTAAAAATAACCAAAATTCCAACAAAACAATTTCACTATAAGCTGAAATCTATGTCCAAAAACAGATATACAGAAAGAAACAAACCCTGTAATTCAAGAGGAGAACCGCAAACATTGATCCGAACATGCACGAACTTCTTCACGATAGCATTGTTCCAACCTTTTGAACCTGAATCTATGACTTTCTGAATTCCCACAAACACAAACCAAAATCGACTTAAACCAACTCAACAACAATCCTCTACCCGTACCAAGAAAGAGACAACGGCAACTTATAGCCATTGGTATCATGTGACCCCATGGGAAAAAACTCTAATACTATTATTGTGTCATAAACTAAATTGTCCAAAATATGAACTCATGAAAAACTGACACTGACCCCATTCTAGCGTGCGAAAATTAAGGCATGTTTGGTTTTCTTCCAAAAAAACATTAACAAAATTTACTGTCTTTTTTGGAGAAAGAATCAAGAAAAATTGACCATCTTAAGATTTACCGATAGGTTAAGTAGGAATTGAGGTGGTATAAATTTGTCATACACCTAGGTTTACATTGCATTGGAGGGTCCAATGTGGCTCTGCCATGAGTTGGTTCCTACGTCATAAAAAATTCGTTTAACACATAACGAAATATAACTTGTCGGAGAACTTTTTGAACCCATAAGACAACAGTCCGTCCCTCTGTCCCAAAAAAGTTTAGTCCATCACGAAAAGACGGATTATCTTCGGATCAAAATATGCTACAATTTTACAGTGCATAATATTTTAAATTTCTAGACACCAAATTAAAGAACTTATTGAAGTTTTAAATACTATGCACGAAGAACTCTATTTTCTCATTCAAAAATTAACGTCATTCCGTGATATCAGCTAATTTTTTTGGGATTAAGGGAATATTAACTTCTGGAGCCGCCACTTTACGGAGCTATAGAACGTAAATATAAAAACAGGAATACCTCCTGAGCGAAGGTAGCTGATTCATCGAACAGGTGTAAGTATTCAATTGGTTTGAAGAAAATGACCTTCGCAAGCGTGGGATGGTAATCGAAAAACTCTGCAAAACTGAGAAAGTGACAGCGAGTGAGTTTAGAGAGAGAAGAATGCAGAGAGAGCTAGGGCCAAAAATACGTGTTACATGCTGCGATACAGAGAGAGAGAGAGAGAGGGAGGGAGGGAGAGGGAGGAAATACTCGATGTAGAGAGGGTAATGGAGGCGAGGGTCAGGGGAGAGACTGATGGAACGAAGCTGATCGAAGTGGTGCTTTATCAGATAATTCGCCATGTCTTTCTTGTGCACCGCACGCACTGGACTGACGTCGGCCATTTTTCCTCGCAATGTGCAGAGAGAGAGAGAGAGAGTTTGGGCGGGGCGGGAATAGGGTATATGCATACGATACGCACGAGTAACTTCTCATACGTATGCGTAGAGAGAGAGAGAGAGAGTTTGGGCGGGGCGGGAATAGGGTATATGCATACGATACGCACGAGTAACTTCTCATACGTATGCGTAGTTGCGTACTGATACCGTATTGGACGGGGTTGGATAAAGTAATCAAATTGTGACCCGAATGTTTTGACTATTTAATCGTTATGTTTTGTTTGGAACACTTATTTTTAAAAAAATTTTAAAAAAGTAATAGAGATAATAAGTGGAGAAAGATAGAAAGAGAAATGATTGAAAGTATGAAAAATCTAAGAATATTCTTTTGAAAAATATTTTTCAAAATGAAAAGCAAACACAGCACACTTTATGAAATTTGTCACAAACTTCAATCATGTTTGTCGGATATCAATTACAATCTATTCAAAACACATTCTTCTTTTATTCTTAAGTCAGCATATTACACATCTGTCTAAGTAAGCTTACACGAATCCCAATTAATCTCGCTGACTCTTAAAAACTAATGAGCGAACAAACATCCAATGATCCAAGAATGATTTGATGGCGTGCTCCAACTTGACCTACCCATTTGTGTCAAGAACCACTAGTTGTGTACATTATCATTGCAGAAACCCTTCCATTTGCGCTTTCCAAAAGTTAAAGCAATCGCTTTAAAAAAATGTTTTGGTCCATTTAGAAGAAAATTCCTCCCGGAACACTAGTTAAAGAAGCTAATCATCAGTCAAGAATTGTCTACAGCAATAGACTTTGATATCGTTCAAGAAAACCTCGGCACCTCAGCCTTTGATCTTCAACAGAATTGACAATCCAATGTTCAACAACAGCAAAAACAAAATCGGAAACTTCATCCTTGACTAGGGCTTCTGATTACAGAAAATCCAGATAAAACTCATCTTCCAGAACAAACGCCCGAGGCTAATTTACTCGAAATGCTCAAGTACTATCCCACAGCAACTCAAACAAGATCAATCATGAGCAAACAACAAGAAACTATGCATGTAACGAAAGAGATACAAACAAATGCCGAGTTTGATTCAAGAAATATCCCCAATATCAAAGCAAGGAAGGAAACATGGTTCTTGTGGAGGCATCAATTCCACCCCAAGATAAGATGTTGGCAGCAATCAAAATAAGCCACACCCCATTAACCAGAAACGTAAAACTTCATAATCCAAAACCAAACAACAAGATTCTTGAAAAATGAAAAAGGAGAACTAAAAAATTAGGTACTCATAAATCAGGGCATCAAATCCTAGAGACTCGTAGGGGAATAGATAGGCAACTTCTCCAGTCAAAAACATACTTAGGAGAAGAGACATGCTAAAACAGAAACAAATGAGACCACTAATGCTGCTCGTCGTCACGCTTGGGTGCTTCTTTGATCTCATCTCCGCCATCCTCCTATAAATGGGTTAACCATTTGTTAGTGAAAGAATACGATACACAGAGTGTGGATGTTGAAAGGTACAAAAACAATCAGAAAAGAGTGGATAGAAACCTGCATGTCTGAGGTCCACAAAGTCAGATTATCACGAAGAAGTTGCATTATCAAGGTGCTGTCCTTGTACGAATCCTCTCCCAGTGTATCCAGCTCTGCGATGGCTTCATCAAAAGCCTGATATGAACCAAATAGCAATTACAGCAATATTAGTCTCTAATAACTTACAAAGAATACCATCCTATACCGCAAGGGTAAGAATGTCAAGAGGCACCACACTGTGCATCTAAAGAGCCTGCCTCTTACACCTGTGCAAAAGGATGTCAAGATTATAATTCACTCACTATTTTTGTTCATTAAATTTCCAGTTCCTTAAAGCCCCAGATACAACCAGAGTTACAGCCTTCGCCCATATATATTCTGTTCGTAATATCTCATTAGTTTGCAAAGGCCGGATCTAGACATCTCCAAAACTTTTAAAGGCAGGCCCACATGCCACCTGCATCTGGTAGGCATTTGCATCATACCCATCATTTTAAATAATAACAGAAAGGCTAGAATAATCATTCAGGTCAAATATGCAACAGCAAAGCAGCATCATTGTCCCGTCCTTGGCATCATCAATATCAAAATCATTTGTTATGCATTTTCTGACATAGGATGATGCTTTCTGCCAATACGTCTAACAACAAACATGAAGTGGAAGTCAAAATTAGAGATTAAGATGCCCCTTCACCTGTTTTGCAAGACTGCATGCTCGATCTGGTGAATTCAGAATTTCATAGTAAAACACAGAGAAGTTAAGAGCCAATCCAAGCCGAATAGGATGGGTTGGAGCCAACTCTGCATTGGCAATATCCTGCATATGAATTATTGAAATTGATACTATTATGATGGATGTCAACAGGGCATTACAGTTATTTAAAAACAAGAATGTTGAAGGAAAAAAGAAAAAGAAAAGGGATTCCCTTTTTGTACCAATCTAATTTTATTTGCAATTTAAAAGTGATGACATACAAATACAGCACTGACAAGGACAATATATTCCAACATATCTCACTGCAAACACCAATATAACAATTAAATTATAAAATCAATACTTTCAATATTGACTCAAAGATAGTAACCGACATGACATCAACAAAGTACTAAGAATCATACCCAAAATTGATACATGAATGTAAACCTTGATAGAAGAAAACCAAATCCGAATTTCAACATTAAACATCTAGCAAAACCTAATTCAAACGATAGAACGCCCATTCATCTAGCAACACCATTTTCAGCGCTTTACGCAAAGCTGAAATTGAGGCCTAGAACTCGACATCGATACAAGAATTCACCCGATAGAATGCCCATTCATTGTAACAGCACTTGTGGAACACCAACTACAAAATTCGCATCGGTTTTTTAAAACAAATAACTCAGCAAATCATAGCGAATCACACCAACACGTGACAGAGGATGGTTCTGTTCATATAGACCCAAGTACACCCTAAGTACCCTTACGTAGGGTTCCACGCATAGCTCAATGAACAGTAACATCCACCTCCACATTTCATAACAGTCACAAATTTCACATGGTATATATCCACAAACCTGAGCAGCCTTATATCCATTGAGCGTATTCTCCGCAGCTTCCTTCCTCTCAGCCCCAGACTTAAACTCCGCCAAGTACCTACAATGATGATAAAAACCAGGACAGTTGGCCCAACGGTTGTGTGGTTATACTTAATTGCAGTGAGGTTGTGAGTTAAAGAGAACATTGATACTCTCGTTAATAGGTTCCAAGTATCGCATTTCGCTATGTTTTTCATCGATGCAAGAGCCGAGATATCCATTGCCAAGAGTCGTTTAGTTAACTGAAAGATGTATACGCCAACACCACCCGAAAACGGGTAGGCGTGCACCGATCGACCCAACCCAAAATCCAACTACGAGCTTTTGAACAGCAACAAGTTAAATATAAGTCTGCTATTGGAGCTGGAATTACCGTGGCCACTTACACCAGACTTGTCATCCAATAGATCCTCGTTAAGGGATTTAGATTGTACGTTGAGATTAGGGTAATGCGACTTCTTGTAAAATATGGGGAAAAAAGGGAGCACTCTTTTTTTTTTTGCTTTATGTACGTACATTTACATGATTAGCCTGTTATGAGTGAATTTTTAACAATTGGAGATATTGTAAATGCACATTATAAAGGATTAGGGTAACGTAACTCCTTCGAAAAAATGATCCAAAAAGATATGATAACCGCCGTTCATCTTGACAGAAAGTTACATGGTTAGCCTGTTATAAACTTATAAGGGGATTTTTTTACAATTGGAGATATTGTAAATGCACATTATAAAGGATCAGGGTAATGTAACTTCTTCGGAAAAAAAATGATCCGAAAAAAAAGGTACCTATGATAATCGCCCTTCATCTTGAGATAAAAGACCTTGGAGTCGCCGGAGGCGGCAGACGGGATGAGCTTGGAGTCGAGCAGCTTGAGGATCCCGTCGCAGATCGAGGAGAGCTCGGACTCGATCTTGGCCCGGTACTCCTTGATGGCGGCGACGTGGTCGGCGTTGCCGCGGGACTCCTCCTTCTGCTCGATGGAGGAGATGATGCGCCAGGACGCGCGGCGGGCGCCGATGACGTTCTTGTAGGCGACGGAGAGGAGGTTGCGCTCCTCGACGGTGAGCTCCTCGGAGGAGTCGTTGAGGGCGGAGACCTTCTCCATGAACTCGACCATCTCCTCGTAGCGCTCGGCCTGCTCGGCGAGCTTGGCCATGTAGACGTTGTCTTCGCGTGGGGTGGGGGCTGCCATTGGGGAGGAGAGTTGGGGGGAGATCTGAGATGAGAGAGAGAGGGGTTGGTTTTTGAGAGAGAGATTAGAGAGAGAAAGGGAAAGGGAAAGGTAAAAGGGAAGCCAAGGAATTGGGGGTGTATAGGGAGATTTGACTTGGCTTCGCTTTTGGGTTTTTTTATGCTTTGTTTGGATTGGAATTTAAATTTTTTTTTAAAAAATAGTAAGAATAATAAATGGAGGAAGATAGAAAGAAAAATGTTAATTATAGAAGGAATTTAGAGGAAATTTTTTAAAAAATTCTTTTTAAATTGTAAAGAGAATGAAGCATTAATTAAAAAAATTACAAACCAAATTATTTAACTCTTGAGGGGTGTTTCAGTTTTCTAGAGCAATTTTTTTCTCTTTATTTATTTATTTATTTATTTATTTATTTTATCCATGTTAGTTTTTCGTTAATTAAAGAAAGAGAAAGGGAAAGAAAACTAAGAATCTATTAAGAGAGATTTGACTTGACTTGGCTTTGCTTTGCTTTGCTTTTTCTTTAGGACAAATTTCATTTAGACCCCCTGAGGTATCTGGTAATAACAAAAGGTACCCGTCAGTTTTTAAAAATGACAGAAATCTCCCACATTTCACAGTTTGGGTTTCATTCCGTTAGTTCCGTTAGTGAAATGGATTAAAAATGCACGGAAAATAAAATCTTCAATTTTATTTAGTTCTACATCTATCTTAGGACTCTTATTGAAAGTCATAGAGCAAAAAATTAATTATGACCCTTTAGGATAAAATGATTAGAAAAATAAGATCCTCGCATCGATTCAAACGGATTAAAAATTGAAGCACTTAAGTATCTTCTCTTCATTAGATTTTATGGCTCTCTCAGGACTCTCATTGAAAGCTTTGGGGCCAAAAAATTAACTATGACCATTTAGGATAAAATGATTAAAAAAAAATAAAA